>JAEQBH010003481.1:0-277587 GCA_016808115.1 Tetrastigma voinierianum | reverse complement strand
ATCAAATTGATACTAGCTCTGAGTCGCGAGAGAAACTGCGGAACCAATTCTCGGCAATCGAAATTGTGAAACTCCACAGGTCCTTTATCTTTGCGTATTCCTTTACGATTCTTGCCTTTGCAAGTGGCGGTGAATTCACTATTCCTTCCTCTACCTTTACCTTTTCTTGCTTTCATTATGTCTAGCCAGGAAATTTTGCATAAGTGGCATTTGAGTTATTACTTGTTAAAGGCATACTTATCTGACACGGAAGGTTTCAAGAACCTTGCAAACTGCTCTTCCATTCTTGACTTCTGCAGTCTTTGTGGAAATGGAACTGCAGGCTTTGATCCTTGGATGTTCTTCCTCTCTATTCTTTCTTTTTCATTCTCCAGTTCCTCTTCCCTTTCTGATCTTGCTACGTCTTTGTTGCTGTCATCTTTCTTTAAATCTCTCTCTCTAACTCTTCCCCATCTCATTTGCATAGCCATGCGGTCTATTAGGTTCTTCCTTGTGTCACTTGGGAAGGCATCTTTCCCTACGGCTTTGCGGGGTTGGGATGGCACCCTCTTGTGTCCTCAGGTTCTTCAGGGATGCATTGGTGGTGTTCTGAAAAATTTGAGAATTGTGTGTAGTGATGATTCTTGACTCTGCCTGAGCTTTTGCTTTCGATGAGTTGATAGCTATACTTGTTATCCCCCGTGAAATCGGCATGTTCTTCAAAGATTGAACCTCCTAGGCTTACTGGCAGTATTCATTCTGTGCTCATTTATGTCTATCTTCTTTGAACATAGTGAGCTGCTGATACCCTTCAGTGAGGTTGTCCTGCCTTGGGCCTTGAGAATCCCTCCGCCCCCGTCACGAGAAGTCTATAATGATTCTTAGTGTTTGGTGATAATGTCTTTGGAAAAGGTTAGGATTGGGTTTGAAATGGTAAGCTCTTGGCTCACGAATAATTAACCTCTTGACATCATAGATTCTTGAGTTACCCTCTCGTACTTCCCTTCAATAGCTCCTTTCAATTGCTCTATTTCATGAAGCGGTGTGTGTCTTTCTTTTCTTGTATCTGCACAGTGCATAATGGCATCGACTTGGCTTCCATGGCCCATGTCTTGCTCGCTCCATGATCCTTACTACTTTTCTTTGTTTCCTCTTGGCTTTGAGAAGGAGTTTTCATGTTACATTTGTAGTCTTCAATCAGCTCTTTCGCCTATTGACACTTTTTCGTTTGGATAACCGACTTTAAGCCTTCGATGATCCCTTTTGATATATCATTCAAGCATGATATACAATCACTCGAGTTTGAATCTATCCCCATGCATTGAACATCTTCTGAACAGCATTTGAATCTCCCAAACTATCTGAGGCTTTCATCTTCCCTGCAGATTGATGATTCTCTTCTACAATAGTGAAATTTGGGGAAGAATCTACCTAAGTAGGCCTCTCTTAATTCCTCCCCAGTATCCATGAGGAACCATATGGTAGAGATTCATACCATGTATTTCTTGTATCTCTTAAAGAATAGGAGCAGTGCAGTTTTATGACTTGGTCTCCACCCCATTGACAACGGTATTAGCCATCCTGAGGAATCTTCCCAGGTGCTCATTTGGATCTTCATTGGGATGACGATGCTTGATCTTTGCTGGACCATTATGTCCCGGTCTTGGCCAGTTCAAAATTATTAGCATCAGCTGGTATCCACGATTCGGCGGTATTCTTCTGTATAATTGGTCTCGAGAATCCTCCATTGTCGGTGGCGGTGGCCTTAGCTTCTTCTATATGTATTTCAACCTGATCCTGTCTTTCATCTGCCATGGTTGAGTTTTCTGCCTTCTTGGTCTTTCGAAGCTTACGGCGTCCTCCTATTTCGTGTCGGTTGGGTCGGATAAGTGTTACATTTCCTATGCATCAAAGTTTTTAAGAACCAAAAACCGCCGTCAGCCAGGTTCGATCGATCGCGTCATTATTCTGTGTGTTTAAATTAAGATCATGATATTTTGAACAACTGGCAGTATTTTGTTCTTTTTCTTTGACCTTAATTAATGTTTATTCTTTCTGAATAATGGATTACATTAAATTCTTTGATTACACGTGGCGTATAAACGTTGATCAACGCACGCGTGCTGACGCATAAATCAGTGTCGAGGGCTATGAATTAAATTCGACGATGATGCCGATAAACGCTAATTGTGAGACGAGCGTTGTATACTGGTTTATCTTAAAAATTTACCAAAGGGACTTCGTTATCGTCTGACGACCATAAAACGTTGGTCCAACGAAACGCATGGCGTGCTAATATATCATTCAGTTGTCCGGTTTGTGATTAATTCGAACGATGATGCGATAAACTGTTGACGGACGATGATATACGGTTGCCGGCAGGTGCGAAGGACTATTGTCTGATCGTTAACGCCGCCGACGGTTTGATAACGCTGTCGCCAACAAAATATACCGGGCCGATCGTTTTCAAGTTTTGGTTTTGGTGCGATATTGCGGGTGCGGTCGACGATGACGTGGTTAAGTCGGATATCGTTCACGGATGCCGAAATTTCGATCAACCACCGCGGGCTTTACGCTCGAAGTTCTAGTATTTTGTTTGAACCACTAAACGTGGTAGATCGACATTAAGAATGGAAAGGTCGCGAATAAGTAGCGGTGAACACTAAACTTCGATTTACAGATAAAGAACCAATTCTTGTTGGAAAAATGACGAAATTGGAATAATTATGGTTGAAACATTCAAGATCGTGCTGTTATGATCGTTGTCATCTTATTGGTAACGTATTCTTTTGGATTAAATCGTCAAGCGATTAACTCAGTTCAGTGGATCTCCACTTCCGTTTCATTATCTAATTTTGACGATTCTTGATAAAGTCGAATACTTTCTTTCGCGGGACTTTTCTCAGTGAATGTTTTTCTTTTATAATGCTTCATTCTTGTTTTATGAATTTGTACGCCAAACTCCCAGTTATCGGTCAGTAAAGATAACACAAACTAAAGTTTTTCTTTCTATCGAAATTGACCAGATGCCTATATGGATTGAATCGACTAACACGGTTCATTTACTATTGAATTGAGTTGTTCTAACGTTTGATTAATAACATTCAATATTCTTAGTTTTAATTGGAAGAGGTTTATCGAGTAAATACGCGACTAAACCAGATCTCAATGGCGGTTATTATGCCTTCTAAATCCTCAGCCGGGATTATCGTCTCACGTATTATGGGGACATATGGCATGGGCTGTATTCAGATTATTGATATCAAGTTCAGCGTTGTTTCGGATCGGTAACGTTATGGCGAAGTGAGTTCTTGTTTAGTGTAATTGTTTGAAGTAACTCAATGGAAAGATAATTTTAAACGATGGCGTCTCACGCTAAATATTGAGCACGGTTCTCAGTTAACGAATTACATCGGTATTCTGGTCGTGAATAACTGCGTTTGAAGCGGATGGCCGATTCGAAATTTGTGAACTTCAGCATTCGGAGGTAATGTTGAAGAATTCGATTCTGCGTTCATTTAAATGGCGACGCGAAACGTATCAGTTGAAATAAGAGCTGGGCGATGATCAATCGAAACATAAACGGAAGAATAAAGAAGAAAGAAGGAACTTCAAAATGAGAATGACGCCCATTGTCACGGACCTCTCATGCATTGGTATGTTTCTTATACGGACCAGCATGTTTGGTTTTCGTTGGTTATAATTTAATGGATCGAAAACATGGTTCAAGTTGATTGTTATGTTGCAGTTCGGTGAACCTCAGTTCTTCTTGGCGAACGTCGTCAATATCTACAGACACCGAATAAATGAACGCCATCTGTCTCGTTGGCGGTCGTTGATGATTGTAGCGAATGATTTCTGCGTCGGTATTAAGTACGCGCAGGGCTGCGTGACGCTCGATGTGGCGTCATTTGTAAGTGACACCGACCGATGATAATAACGGCGATAATAACCGATGTGGCGACAGCCGATCTGCCGGCGACATCACTTTATCGGAAACCGGCCTTCAGCGGCGAATCGCGCGTGCCAGCGGCGTGTTCACGAATCAGCGACATCAACTTATGGGGTTCGCGGTCTTCGCGTGGCTTTTGGTGCCATTGACTTGATCTCTTGTTGTGACATCGACTAAATAAAGTCGGCTCAGCGGAATCTTACGATGCCGCGACCTCGATCTACCGTGGCGGCCCGGTTCATTTCTTTTAAACGCAACCAAGTTCACGATGTCGCGCGACTGTGATCTCTTGTCTCAGCGACATCGACTTAGTTCTCACGGAGCCTTATTTGGTTGTTCTTGGTGTCGCTGGCTGACAACCTCTTGTCGCGACATCCCCAGTCCGCCTTCTGATTTCAGCGGTCTCTCGATGTCGACCTCTCGATCTCGCGTCGCGGCGACCGTCTCTGGCATTAACGTCTTCAGATGTCGCGTTTATCGTCTGTAGTGTTTCGGCGCTGCACGTAGCTGATCTTGTCGCCACTTGTATACTGTTTGATTGCTCTGTGCGCCAGACATCGTCCCTTGTCGCGACATCTAGTCATGCCTCCGCGAAAGCCTCAGCGTTGGATTTCTGATGTCGCGACATGATACATCTTAATCGCAACCGATAAACTGGCTTTATTGTGTTTCTTGATGTCAGAAAACACGCGATCTCGCATGCGACCTCGGCTCATTTCTTTACGATTTTCTCGCGAAGCGGTCTCTGACTTATCTTGTTATCCATCGCGACACACGCCAATTTGTGATTTCACGATGTCGGCGACCTCATGAAAAATTTGGGCCCGTGCAAACGAAAACTGCAACAAGATTGTTAGCGATTGCTTTCATTACGCCACCGCTATTTTACATTTTACCGATCTTGCATTTTTTGCTGCATTTTCTTCTTTCTTTTATCTTTATAAAATAACAAATTTGGTGAGTTCCTCATATCTCTGCATCTTAATTATTCACTTTTTTACATTCAAATCAACGAAAAAATGGACTAAAAATAGGTGATTTCAGGAGTCTATCCTCTTGACTAGTTTGGGGTTTACACGATCCCGAGTTATGGTCGCGACATCGAAGTGAAGGAAATCGATGTGATCATATTTATCAGATCCCAGGTAATATCGAAATTCGCGACGTAGGACGCTGGCTCATGAGCATTGTAAAGAAATGAGGCGGTCGCGACGTGAGACTCAGTCTCGTGACGCCTCCGGGAACCACGGTTCAAGCGGCGAGTCATGAAGTGAAAGGCAGATAATATACTGGCATCGGGGAGCGAAACGATTGGCATTTATGGGCGTAGTGATGTGCGTTGAGTTGATGTCGCGACGGCGGAAGCGATCAAGGAAAGAAACAGTGGCGACGGGTTGACGCATGCGTTAATCAGGTTGATATGAACAACATAACCGATGTCGAGAGACATCATGGCTTTCAATTGAAACACCGCGGATCGCTGGCGGGTGCGACGAGAGACTAATAATGGCGACATCAGAAAGGCAGTTGAATGCTTTGCGAAGACATGAGCTGAAATGTCGGCGACAGAGATTGTTGTCGACACCAAAACAACGATTGAAGGCCACGAGAGGAACTGAGAGTCGATGCAAATAAAGATCGATATCACGCGGCGCATAATTATCGAGATGAAAGGCGAAAAAGAAATGACTAGTATCACGACGAGGCCCAGTCAGCATTTATCGAAGATTCCATTGAAGCTGATTTCTATTCGTTGATATCGACAAAGAAGGTGAAATCGCGACAGAGCGAAATCCGCGACGCCACGCCATCAGTGAACACAACCCATAAGTTGATATCAGCGACAAGAGATGTGAAATGGCGACCGCGAGACTACTGATTGAAGGTTGAAGCTCATAAAGTGATATGCGCGATAAGATATCGATGTGTCAGCGACATTAGGAACTAACCAGATCAAATCTCTGAGCCATAGAGATGTCGCGACAAAGAGAGGGCGAGATCAGCGACATGTCAGAGAAAGATATCGATTGAAAAGATGCCTTTCATTTAGTTGATGTCACGACAAAGAGAGAATGGCGTCGACATCAGGGCGGCTATGTGAAACTAACGGAAGAAGTAGGCGATGTCGTGACAAGAATGACGTCGCAACGATCATCAATGATCGATTCAAGGCCCATAGACAAGAAAGTTAGCGGTGCGGCGTGAGATGGTCGACATGGAGATCATGACAAGAGGAATTGGTCGCGACCAGCAGACATTAACATGGGCAGCTAACTTTGGAATCCACCAAAAGGAAGCGCATTGGAATTGAGGCCCGATTGAAAAAACCCTATAAATACGCGACTATTCGAGAAGAGGAAGACAACGCGACCACGGAGGCCAGAAAGTGCGAATGGCGAGAAGGCTCATTTTCTTTATTTCTTAGTTTTCTTTTCTTTTCTTTTCTTTTCTTTTATTTTCTTCAATGTTGATAGTTAGAGATTAGATTAGATTTCTCGTTCTAGTTTTCTTTTATTTTTACGCATTGGATCATTATCATTTTGAGCCAAGTGAATCTGAGAATTCAATTCTTTTCAAATTACTACGGAATGTTGAAGTTGATTGTTCACGGAATTAAACATCAGTTTCGAAATCACCGATTATTCTTATGATCGAATAGTGAGTGTATGTTTGGTAGTGAGGAACTGACTACATCCCCAGTAAATGTTTTGATCGGAAATTATCTTTCTGTAATGTTTCTGGCGCGGCTTGGCCAATTTCGAGTTTGAATCTACTTCTGGTTGTGGGTTTAATGTTTTGATGAATATCAGTCTCTTATACCCAGTTAGGTGTTATTGCTGATTCAAAGGAGGTCTGGTGACAGAAGGTATTCTGGGAGTTATAAACATTTCACTTTGGCGTTGTGTTCTGCTGACCCCGAGAATCTGCAGGCTTTGATGGATTGCTGATAATCTCTTCTCCATGAAATCAGAATGAGTTAGGCAGGTTATCAATTTGCAAATAAGCAAGAGTTCACCTCGGTCGGATAGTAAGGCCAATCCGTGTTAGGCGAGATATAATGTCGAGGAGAGGGAGTGATCTATTCTAATTTTGAGGAAAATGCTTGAAGTTATATATCCTTGCTTGACCGATAGCAGGAGCTAAGGTTTACGATTAAAATGCCTAGGTATGAAGTATTGCAAAGAAAAATACCTGATTAAAAACCCCCTTTTAAAAGTAGTTATCTACGTTCTGTATTCGAGAGAATCGAGTCAAATTAGATGATGAAATGTGGAGTATGGAGAGATCTTTTACCTTTATTCTATGGGCAGAATTCTAAAACACAAATTATCAAAAGAAAATTTTATCGGTATTAACTACGAATTGACATTTCTGCGGTATTCTTGATGGATACTCGAGCGATAACTGTGATTTCCATTCATTTTCTAACTATTAATTATTCTTTATTATTTGTATTCCAGTTTATTGTTCATTCATTTATTTTCCTATTGTTCTTTTAATTTTCCAACATAATGGATCTATTTTATGGTCAAACAAGTGAGTAGTCAGAGATGTAGTTGATTTAAAATTCTTGAGATCTCTACGTAGGATCGATATCTTGACAAATCGTTTATTACTTTTAGGCACATTGCACTTAGCGAATATCGGACCAAAACCAAACTTTTGGCATGATTTACTCTAGGATTTTTGGTTTATATAGTATAATATCAACAAGTTTTATGGCAAGTTGTGGGAATCTGAGTAGTTCTTCGATGTTACAACATAACTTTGTATATATATTGATATAACAACTGGCTTTGCATGCATCATTGATAGGGTTAGTTAATAGTACTTAGTTCTTGATGTGATATAACCATATCTGCGTTTTGGTCTATCCTTAGTTTTACTGGCGTTACAGGATTGAACAATAGTCCTTATTATTAATAAGTCATAGAATTTGTATATGTGTTTTGATCAGGTTCGCAAGTTTTATGGCGGATTAGTGGGGAGTTAAACAAATATTCGCGTATGCGTCATAAAATTTGGTATATGTGTTTTGATCCGGTTAACAATTTATACAGCACCGTTGGGGATCGAAAAAAATTTAACAATCAATATTGGAATGAAGAAAATAATTGGACACATTTAAAAAAAGAACAAAAATAGATTTCGGCGGTGGTCATTTATTACTAACCTTTTAGCAACACATTGAATATATTTGATAGTTTGATGTCTGATGGCGTAGAGTGTTTTGCTTTGAAAAACTTTGATGCATAGGAAGCAGAACAACGTCGATTCCGGTGACACGAATAGAGGACACTTTCGAGTTTGAAAAGACCCGAAGAGGCGGAAACTTCGGCGATCGCATAGCGGATGAAGCGGTGGGGTTGGCCATGAAAAGCCCAGAACCACAGTCGCCGTCTGATGGAGGATTTACGGAATAGTGCCTCTGGGAAGAATACTTTCGGCAATCGGACATTTGCTGCGATTGATCATAATAATTTTGAAGGCGAAACCGGCAACGATTACAATGGTCCGGCTGACATCAGTTCTTGGTCATCCCGAAGATCAACGTTTGCACGGGAAGATTCACCTCGGATGGCTAATACCGTTAAATTTGAATGTGGTGAAGACGGAAGTCATAAAGCGCATCTATTCCCATTCTCTCTGAGAGATCTGGCGACTACATGTGGTATGAATCTTTACCGTATGGTTACGTTGATACTTGGGAGGAATTAGTAGAGCTATTGGGTAGAATTCTTTTCTGACCCTCTGCAGGAAAGAAGGAGGAAATCATTGTGTTCAGCTAGGAAGATGACACATGTAGCTTAGGAAAGATTCAGCGTTCTTGAGAAGATGTCAGTGCATGGGATAGTCACAGCTGGATGGACATGCCTGTATCATGCTGAATGTTATATCAAAGGGATCGGTGATGCTTCATCTTTGTGGAGCATTCAAAGAAAAGTCTTTGAAGAGCGAGCTGATTGAAGACACGGCTAATGTAACATAGAAAACTCCTTACGAGCTTTTCAAGAGAAGCTTGTGAGAGGAAAGGATCTCTGGTACAAAGACAGATGGCGACTGTGGAAGCCAAGTTGGATGCCGTGTATGCACGGGTTGGACAAGCAAAGAAAAGAAAAGACATGCTCATGAAATAGGAAGCGATTGAAGGGAGTTATTGAAGGGAAGTCTTGAGAGAATGGCGAAACTGCGATGCTGAAGGATATTGTTGGGTGAGCGAGCTTACCATTTCAAACCAATCTAACCTTCCCGGCATATTATCACCCGGCACTGAGAACCAACGAGCTTCTCGTATGGTGGAGGGAAGCTTCTCAGACGGCGAGGGCCAGAACCCTCGACAAGTATCATGTACAGTTGACTGTGGCAACAAGAAATGACCACGAGAATGACGAGGTGGAGGGCCCGATCTTTTGAAAAACAGTCTTTGCATTTCATGAGGGGGATAATAGAAGGCATTGAACCTCCATGAGCAAAGTTCAGGTTGGAAGCAACTACTGCCAATTCTGTTTTTGAACACCACCAATGCATCCACTGAAGAACACGGGGGCCTGAGTGAGGCGGTATTTAACACTGGCCAGGAGGAAAGATGCCTTCCCAGTGACAAAGGAAGAACCCAGATTGCATGGATGGCGCAGGTGGAAGGAAACAGAAAGAGATTAAAAGAGAAAAAGTCTGGCGCTTCAACAAAGACGTAGCAAGATCGGAAGGAAGTGACTGAAATGAAAAAGAAAATGAGAGGAAGAACATCATAAGGATCAAAGCACAACAGTTCCATTTCCACAAAGGCTGAGAAAGTCGAGGATGGAGGAGGCGGTTCGCGAGGTTCTTGAAAGCATTCAGAAAATTTGGAGATAAGTATGTGCCTTTTCTTGAGTGGTAACTCAAATGCCATTACATCTGAAATTTGAAGGACATCTTGACAGAAGAAAAATAGTAGGAAGAATAATTGATCTTACCATGAAGTCAGTGTCAGAAAAGGAATTACCGATAAAGATGAAGGACCAGGGAGTTTCACAGACCTTGTATTGTGGAGGAGTGCCCAGTTCGGAGCTCTGCGTGACTTCCGAGGGCTAGCATCAATTTGATGCCTCTTTACACATTTGCCAGAAACTAAGTTTGGGGAGGCTTACTCCCACAAGCGTACTCTTGAATGGCGAGCCGGTCGATGTTAAAACACCCGAAAGTGTCAAACCGAAGATCTTTGGTCACTCTTCAAGATTTGTTTTTTCGACAGACTTCATCATTAGGACGGAAGATTACAAGTACCCACATGCTATTGGAAGACCATTCCTAACCTCTTTGGGCGCCTTACGGTGTGATATCTTGAGTTCTTATCTTGAGGTTGGAAGAAGTTCTTTGCATTCGATTTGATCAAGTATACAAACAGGCAGTGAGAGGATTACAATGGTGATTTTGTCTATACCTCCAATCCTGATATTAACCATGATTATATACCTTTATCAGGTTTTATCAATGAAAAAGATGATTCGTTATCTGCGAGATATATTAATTTCTTCTATTTGCATATTCCTTTTTTATGGCTTGATTTAATTCTATAGAAGCGTTGACAGCTCCAACGAAGCTTGATAATGGGAAAAATAGTAAAAGAAAGAAATTCTATCAAGAAACTGGTGCGGAAAAGGGCTAGTTTGAAAGAGTTGCCATGTCATTTTAAAGTGTCTTACTTAAGTACCAAGAAAAAACTTGATGATCATTTCGGCCCAGGTAAGTGGTGAGGAACAAGGTCTTGAAAATATTAAGGAAGCATAAGGAATCGCTAGCTTGGTTTATTGAAGAAGCTGAAGATTATGGATCCATCAATTTGGCATGCATAAGATTACTGAAGAGACTTCAAAACCATCGTAGAACATCGGAGGGCGAGATCCGGTGATGGAAGGAAGTGGTCGAAGTACTGGTGTTAAATCTTTGGTTTTTTTATCTATGCTATCTGGATAGTCCTTGGGTGAGCAGGTCCATGTGTGGTTTTCCAAAGAAAGGGGTTTCTTGTGATTAGAAATGAAAAACAATTGATTCCGACAAGAGCGTTGACGGGATGGGGTATGTATTGATTCTGAGAAAGTTGAATACGACAACCCGAGAAAAGATCATTTCCCTTTGCCCTTCATTGATCGGATCGTTGGGCGGTCGTGAGGACACCCTCACTTTGTTTTACGGATGGGTGTCGGGATACAAATCAATTGCTATTGCACCTGAGTCAGAAGGCTACATTCACATGCCCTTGTTTGCCGGAAGGATGCCCTTTTGGGTTCATGTAATGCTCCGGCCCCATTCCAGGGTATGTGATGTCTAGTATTACAGATCACGGTTGAAGAATTGATGGAAATTTTCATGGATGACTGTTGGATCAGGCTTTGATCGATGCTTAAACAATGCGGAAACGTGCTTCAAAGATGCAAATGGCGACTAACCGGTGGGAAAAATGCCATTTGGTGACGGAAGATTGTTCTTGAGCGCCGAAATTTACGCTCTTGGTAGAAGTTGACCCGATCAGGTATCATTATCAAAACTCCACCACCTGTTAAAAGGAGTAAGAAGCTTCTTGGGGCATCTTTGAGATTTCTGGAGATTCATCAAGATTTTCAAAAATAGCCAGGACCACTATGCAGTTACTTTGGAAAAAGGAATCTGAGTTCAATTTTCATGACTTCTGTGAGAAATAACGATGAAATCAAGCTCAATTGATCTGAGCACCTATAATGGTTGCCGCAGAATGGGATGGGGATTTGAAATAATGTCTGATGGTGTTTTGCTATGGGACGGTGTTGGGGCAAAGAAAAGAGAAAGTATTCGAGACCTATACCACTGTGACCTTGATATATTCTGAGAACTACTCAACAAGCGAAAGGAGATGTAGCCATAGTATTTGTATGAAAAATTTAGGCAATACATTTAGGATCCCGTATGTGGTAATTCTACCTGATCATGCAATAGTAATCAAATACTTGATATCTTGAAAAGGCTAAGCCAAGATTGATGGAATTGGGTCTTATTTGTTGAAGTTTAATTTGAAATCAGGTAAAAGGGATGTTTGATGACAGTGTGATGTTGATCTACTTGTGGTAGAAAACGATTGATGAAGGAAGGGAAATGTGATCATATAAAGGAGCTTCTGGATGATAATTTAAGTTTATTCTGGAAACTTTAAATGATATCAGATATTGTGAATTAACTCAAACACTAGATCCTTGGAAGGAGGAAGGAAGGAAGGAAGTGAAGGGTTGGTAACTACAACGAACAAGAACCAACATGGAATATATTTGGGATGACCCACTATTATTCAAGAGATGCAAATAACATGATAAATAAGAAGATGTGCTGCGAAGGTGAACAAAGGCAGCATTTAAATGATTGCCATGTGCATCTGTATATCAGGGGGTTTTAAGCGAAAAGAACGACTCACAAGATACTCCAAATAATTTGTGGCCCATATCTTGAGGGATTGTCAAGTGAGTTAAGTGATGATGCAAAAGGATTGGAAATATCGTGAGGGAATGAAATGCCCGAAAAGGTATGTTGTTAAATTTCGATGTTTGGGAATAGATTTTATGGGACCTCTCCCACCATCATTTATGAAACTTCATCTACATGCGATACAGATTCATTCAATGGTGAAGCAAATGTTATCCAGGAATAATCTTGTTTCGATTGTGAGTTTCTTGCAAGTATTTTGAGCAGATTTGGAACCCCGAGCCATAATTCAGTGATGGAAGACCCCATTACAACAAAATACCCCAAAACTCATCAAACAGATGGATAAACACATGTAATGAGTTTAGCCATCTTACTGGACAAATGGATGTGAAATTTCCAAGGAGATCAAGAATGCCCGAAAAATGTGAGCTCATTGAGGAAGGATTGGTCTTCCAAACTTGATGATGTACCCTTTAAACCTTGAATTTACCACAGACCCCCATCAGATATTTCTTCTCTAAGTTGTTTTTTAGCGAACCATGTCGCTACCTCTTGAATTGGAGTCTGAGCAATGGGCCATTAAGTTAAACTTGATTTTAAGGAAATTTGCAAGGAAGAAAGATTGCTCCAATGTCTAAATTGGAAGCGAGAAATGAAGCCTATGATAATGCTAGAATATACAAAAGACAAGACAAAAGAAATGGCGAGTCGAGAATTTTGAGAAAAAGGATTCAGAAACGAGGGGAACGAGGTTCTGCTTTTTAATTCTAGGCTTGGAGTTATTTCGGGGAAATTAAATCCAATTGGAGTGGGCCATACCACCCAGTGGTATCAATGACGAAGCATTAACGCGAAGAGGCGATAATGGGGAAGAATTCAAGGTCAGTAGACCAAGGTTAAGCATTATCTAAATGGGAAGAGGGGAAATAAAAAGAACTCCAATGGTTCTTGAGGAAAAAGTACCACAACCTTGTGAAGTCGACTAAGGACTCAAAGCGAAGCGACTAATGGAGCAACCCATAAGGTTAAATTCGATTTTTAAATTTTGGAAATATTTCTTTTCTTTTAGTTGCTGATAAATTAGGTCAGATTTGTTTTTAGAAGGATAGATTTAATTTTTAGAAATCGATTGTAGTTTAATTAGATTTTTCTTGAATATTGCAGTGATCTTCTGCAAGGTTTAAAGACATGAATAGCAAGACGACTCTTTGGGAATATTCCGACAGCTTGCGGTCGCGACATGAGAAAAAGGGGTAATAGCCACTTCCTTGATGCAGTAAAGAAATACTTGAATCGATTGTTAAATCTTTGCTTAAATATGCACGAAGGAATGTCTAAATGGATTAGGAACAATAAGAGAATTCAAGGTTTTGAAATCATTGGAGTTAAAGGCTTATGGCTTGCGACAGGGGAAAGGTTATGTATGACCTCTGATCCTCATCATAACTCATTTGTGATATGAAGTGACTGTTCGAAGGGCAACTGGTGGTGAAGGAAGAAGGTATATGTCGCGACACCACTAGGAGTGCGACGGTGAATTAAGTTCAAAATGAAAAAAGGATATCGCCCATCAAACAATTCCTGGAAAACCCTGTATTGTCGCGACATCCTAGGTAATAACTAAGCGACATAAGTCTGACAAGTGCCAACTACTCGCTTCAAAAATACAAATTTAATGATCTCAAATAAAGCGGAATTGAAATTAAACAATATGTATTAAAACATTAATTAACACAAACATTGATTGAATTCTGGCTGTTGGAAATTTTCTCATTCACTTAACCACATAACTATTCACCTTCGTCTTTGCTCTGAATCTCAACCCCAAAAAACTAAGCGTTCCAAACCTTGAAAGCTCTCTCGTTTCAATGGCTGAAATTCCCACCTAGTCCCTAACCTAGACGAGATTATGAGGGAACATGAACAATGAAGAAGAAGCTACGCCAAGGAGAGCAGGTTGGATGAGATTCGTCGGGAGAACAGCGAGGAGAAGTGCCATTAGAAACACCCAGAGAAGCTCGGCTGACTTCTCGAAAGAGCGAAGGGAAAGGGAAAGAGGAGAAAGAGAGAAGAAGTAGAAGATTTCGTCTCAGACCAGCTTATTCGATGGAAGAAAAACTTGTTATGCTAACAAGGGTTTTGTTGAGAGAGGAGGGATTCTAAAAACCACCAGTGACTCCTTTCAAGGAGATGATAGAGGCGAGAGAGGATGGGAGAGTCTCTGCGCACAAAAAAATGGGAGCTATCAATGCAGTAAAGGCTATTCAAATATGATGAAGGAAGGATGGAGTTGTTTTGTTAGAGTGGGTCTCATCTGTGAAGCTAAGGCCATCAACGAGGCCTATGGCATGGCGATTACTGAAACATGGTTTCCAAATTCGAAATTGTGGAAAAAACAAGTTTGAAAGACACGAAAGCTATGATGAAATGCCGAGTTGAACCAAGAGGAAAGAATAATGAAAAGAGGAAACCTTACTGAAAGAGGCTAAGGTATGGTTTTATTTCTGGCTTCTTTTGGTCGACAAAACATGTAGTACTGATGCAGAGAACAAGAAGGTGTGTTCTTGTATGCCATACTCAGATTTGTCAAATATAGAATTATCTTGAGAATTCTCATGGTATCATAGAAGGCAAAGGGTCTTCTTCTCTACCTGATATGATCGCACACGTGCTGAAGTACAGGGTGAAAGGTAGAGATCAGAGAAAAGTACTGAGCTTCACCACTCCTTAACGGGAGTTAGCAAAGGGATGTAAAAGAAAACTGTGAAAAGAGGAGTCACAGTACCAGAAACAGATATGAAGCTAAGCGAAGAACGAAAGAACTCAGTTGATGATCAGGAGAAAACTTTAACTACGTAGCTGTATTTACATGTTCTGGAACATTAGAGCCAGATAAGCGACCAATGACTCTATCTACCATGGAGTTCTCTCTCTGCAAACAGCTTTAGCTTGAGAGAAAACAGGGCTGAGAGAAGCTGACTGATCTTGACTCTATTCACCATGAAGAAAGAGTATGACTAGTGAGAATTGAAGAAAGCATTTATGAAAGAATTGGCGAAATATGCAGTGGGAAGAAGAGGCTAAATAGAGAAAGAAAGGAGCATGAAGTGGAGCTACGAGGAGAAGAGAGCAATGAGTGGGAGAAGTGACAGGAAAAGAGGAACATATGAGAAAAATTTTGAAGCAGCAAGGGGAAGAGTTTAGAAAGAAATGAAGGAAAGAGATCACAATACATTTGCGACTTCGAAACTTCAGTCATGAAACACCTGCTCCTTCAGTTTGGCGTGATTCTCAACTCTTAAAAGCCCGATAAAGAAAGAATCTGAGAATGAAGCAAATTTGGGGAGCAAATCAAAGGATTCAGGATTTTTGTACAAGTCTCTACAAGTTTTGAGAAGAAATTGGATGATAGAGATAAGAAGCGAAGAATCTGGCTTCCCATATGGCGAAAAGAATGGCTGGAAAACTTAGATGATTAACAACAATCTTGCCAAATTCCTAGAGGTGATGACTGAAATGGAAAATACAATGAATGGCCTGGGAAAGAGGCAGGATGAGTTGAACAAAAAGGTTGATCTCTCTAATGAGATTTTCATTGAAAAATAATGGAAACTTGAAGAGAAATGAAAGAAAATGAAGAAAATTCCTGAATTTCGGCCATTTAGGTACATTAGACCTAGATCCCTAACATCTTTGCTCTGGCTATTTCAAAAGGAAAAAATAGATAACATACTCTGCCTAACTTCCATTACCATCCTTCTCCCATGCATGTATCCAAGCTACTTTGCAATTGAATGAGTAATAAAATAGAGAAATTTAAATTGAATTGTTGTGTGCTATTTGTGTGAATTTGTTGATTCCATGATTGTGTTGCTTTGTGATTGCATGATTAGGAAATTAAAGTAGAAAATTAGTTGAACTCAAAAAGCTGCTGAGATGTAATGAGGTGAGATTGAATGGCTTGATTAGATTAGGAATAGTGAAATGTAGAATAGAGCTTGAGAAATAATGGACTAAGTTGAAACCTGAGTGCAAAAGTTACTTAAGTCTAGGCTGATAAGTCCAGGTGAAGAAAGGTAATACAGAAGGAACAAAACACCATTTTTGAGTTTGTGGTATGAACAATAAGTCAAGGAACACATTGAATATCAATTAAATTTAAATGCTCAATAAACAAAACAATTGAAATATATGGTTAGTCTGTTATTGAACAAATTCTAAATTTGTTAGACATGGTTGGCGAAATCTAGGTGATACAGTGACGAAGATGATGCGTGAGCCATTCTTGACGGTTGAGCCATTACAGCATCCCTATTCTGTCTGATCATGTCTGATAGTTCGAGAAATTGAGCCAGCAACGTTTTTCAAAATAGACGATGGAAACTGACTCATCCTAAGACATCAATCCTGTTCAGTGGTACGAATTCAAGGAGGAAGAAAAGAAATGAAGTTTGGGGAGTATATATTTTGAAGACTCAAAAGGAATGGCAAAAAAAAGACAAAAACGAATGCAATATAGAAAAGAAGAAAGCTTATAGATGGTTTTATCTTATTCTTTCTCTTGAACAATTAAGTTCTTAGGGGTGTTCAACTTTTTCCTAGTACCCCTAATGCCATCTGGTATGGGAGCTACCCAACGAGATCCATTAGGTGTTAGAAAGCCTAAAAAGTTAAAACATTGCACTATCCCTGAATATTGACAAACAAGGAAGTTTCCCCAGTGGAATTACAAGTAAGAAATATGGGGCATACAGTTAAGAATTGAAGAAATTAAAGTGATGTCCCAAACATGAAGTTTAGGGAGTTTATTATAGAAACTACTGAAAGAAAAGTAGAGAGAAGAAAGGAGAGAAAAGGTTACGGGTAATCTTAACCCTAAAAATTCCTTCCATCTACCATTACCCGATTTAACAATAAAAGCCAAAAAGACTGATTGATCTTGAAGGCTGAAATCACCTACATTGATGAGTCAATATAACTTCATAACTATGGAATTTGGAAGAATAGAAACAAGCAAATTGAGGACTTCCAGAGAATTAATGACTACCGGTATGAAAATGAGAAGGAAAATAATCTATTATTCAACAGGATCCAATGAGTATGTTGTTTGTAAACAATTCCTTGATTTAGTTTTGCATAGTATAAAGTAGAGACCAACCTTGAACTGGACTTGAAGCTAGATGTACGAAAATTATGCATACCTTTCATTTCAATTAGTGATCTCTCTATGCGAAGAATCGAGAGAAAAATGTCCTTAAAATTTTTCTTTTATTTTGTTGAGAGACCGAACAATTCTTTCTTTCTTTGTGAGGACAAGCAAAACTTTTAAGTAGTTGGGGAGTTTGATGAGCTTAAAAGTCATCTATTTTTAGTCCATTTTCTGTTGATTTTAATGTAAAGGAATAGTGAATGCAGAGATATGAAGAAACTCACCAAATTTGTTAATTACGGGGAAGTATAAAGAAGAAATACATTGATAAGTGTTGGCAGAGTGCATCTGAGAAAAACTGTGGCGAAATGAAGCAAGCGGCTAACTCTCTTGGTGTTGTTGCGGTTTTAGAGTTTAGTCCGATTATGAATTGAGCATACGAAGTTCTGAAGAAAATCGATAAAATTAGCGACATGGATCTGAATATCGGTGCGACATGAGACTTCGCTCATGAAGGCTTATTGTAAAAATATGAGCTAATTGGCGGCGTGGATGAGTCGTGACATCGAGACCACGGTTCAAGCGGAGTCGTGAAGTGAAGTCGACGAGGTAATGATAACCGTGACATCGAGGCGAGAAACGATTGAGATTTGTGGAGGCATGAAGTGATGTCGCGACAAGAGTTGATAATCGCGACGGTAGAGCAATCAAAGGAAAGAAACAAGTGGCGACAAGATTGGAAGCATACGTGTCCGGTTGATGTCGCGGCGACACTGGTGGCGAGACATGCTGTGAAACACCAATTGAAACTGCGGATCGGCAAGGCGAAGTCTGGCGGCGAGGAAGCGATAATGGCGACATCAGAACAAGGGTGAATCTTTGCGAAGACGCTGAAGTGATGTCTTCGCGACTGCAGGAATTGTTGCCAACATTTGAACTGGCGATTGAAGGCGAAGGAACTAAGTGATGTCGCGACCGAGAGATCGATGTCAGCGACATCCGGGAACCACATCGAATGAAGGCGAAAAAGAAATGGCGCTATGCGGCGAGGGCGGAAATTAGCATTTATCCGAAGAACCACGTTGGAAGCTGAATTTTATTTAGTTGATGTCATGATCAGAGGCAGAAGTCATGACACCAAAAGCCATCAAGTGGCGCAACCCCATAAGTTGATGTCGCGTTGAATCGAAGTCGCGACCGCAAAGACCCCTATGGATTGAAGGTTGAAGCTCTGGCCAAAGTGATGTCAGCGATAAGATATCGATGTCTGCAGCATTGGGTATCGCTGAATCAATCGAGCCGCAAGAATCTTAAACGCAAAGAGGCTAGAGATCGCGACATCGAGAAGATATCGATTGAAAGATGCCTTCTTAGTTGATGTCGCGACAAGAAGGGAATGGCGCGTCGCGACATCGGGGAGCAACTATGTGAGCTGCGGAAGAAATGGCGATGTTGTGACGAGAAGGCTAAGCGTCGCGACATCATCAGTGATGGGTTCTGGCGCATAGACAAAAGAAGTTGGTCGCGGCGTGAGATCGGTCGCGACATGTGGAGAATGTGACATGGTGAGATTAACGACTGAGCGATAACATGGGCCAACTAACTGGAATCCACAAAGAACTGCCCGTTGGAATTGGGCCCCGATTGAAAAACCATATGCATCTGCGACTATTCGGAGGAAGACAACTTGTGGCCCTGAGCGAAGGAGGTGTGTTATTTGAAAACTCATTTCTTTATTTCTTAGTTTTCTTTTCTTTTCTTTTCTTATTTTTTTCCATGTTGATAGTTAGAATTAGATTAGATTTCTCGTTCTAGTTTTCTTTTATTTTAAGATTGGATGTTATGGTTTGAGCCCAGTGATGCGAGGAGTCAATTCTTTTCTGAACCTTTTGAATATTGAGTTGACCATTCTCTAAAATTAGAAACATCGGTTCGAATCTCTGCGATTATTCATTATGATCGGAGGAATGCGTAGTGTGTAATTTGTTGGTGAGATTGGCTTTATCCCAGTAAATGTTTAAGTCGAAATTATCTTTCTGTGTCGTTTAGGCCCGACTTGTAATTTCGTTGAATCTATACACGGTTGTAGTTTGTGTTTTTGATGATGGTCTTATACCGTTTAGGTCGTTTATTTGCTCGATTTCAAGGAGGTCTCCCAGGCATTAGAAACGTTAAGAATTCTATAACATTCTTTGAAGGTATATTCTTTGCTGTTGAGAATCTCTTGAGCTTTGTTAGTTTACTTAGATAAATCCTCTTCTTCTACTCAACGAAATCAGAATGAGTTGAGCGAGTTATCAATTTAAACAAACAAAGAGTTCACCTGGTCGGATAGTGTGCAGGGGCCAATCCGTGTTAGGCGAGATCTAATCAAGAGAGATGGGTGTATTCTAGTTTGAGGAAGAGTAACTTGGAAGTTGTATATCGCTTATTGACCCGATAACTTGGGAGCTAAGGTTTGGTCGTAAAATGGTACCAGTATTTAAAAGAAAATACCCGATTAACGAAACTCCCTTTTAAAGTAGTTATCTCATTCTACGTATTGAGGAATCGGTCAAAATTAGATGATGAAATATGGGTATGGAGAGATCGGTACCTTGCTAATTGCATGATGATTCCCAACTGAAATGATCGAGAAAATTTTATCGGTATTAACTTCGGAATTGACATTTCACTATAACAGTGATGTGATGGATACTCCGAGCGATAACTATTCAATTTCATTCATTTTCTAACTATTAATTATTCTTTATTCTTTGTATTCGATTTATTGTTCATTCATTTATTTACCTATTGTTCTTTTAATTTTCCGGCTACCTTGTCTTGGATCCACTATCATTTGTGGTCGAAATAATTATGGAAGTGAGTAGTCAGTGGATTGATTTAAATTCTTTAGATCTACTATTGGGATGCGATATCTTGACTTAAATCCATTTATTACTTGTCGACACCATTGCATATGAATATCGGACCAAACCAAACTTTGAAAATGACAATGATTTACTCCTAGGAGATTTTGGTTATATAGTATAATATCAACAAGTTTTATGGCAAGGTTCTGCAGGAATTATAGATAATAGTTCTTGATGGTACCGACTATAAAACTTCGTATGTAATCATTTGGTCTCAACGCAACAAGCTTTTGTAAACGCCGTGCGACTAGGGGAGATTAGTCATGATCGCGGACGATGTGATATATTAGCATATCGTTTTGAATTACATCAACAAGTTTATGGCGCGGATTGCGAGAGGATTAGACAATGATCCTTGAGCAATACTTTAGTCATAAATTTGTATATGTGTTTTGTCAGTTAACAAATTCAACACTTAATTTTTCGACACTTATTCGACACTTAATTTTGTCATTTATCAAACAAGGCCTTACTGTGTGTCAGGCAATAGAAATTTGTTCTCTGCAAAAATGAGGTTGAGCTCAGCTCAGCAAAGAAAATTAAATCACTAAGAAATGATCGGTGGTGAGTTTGAACCACCATTTGTTGATGTTTGTGCTCAACATGGAATCATACATAAAACCATAACACCTTATACTGATTATTCGTTAACTAGCGAAAATGCATAAAATGATGAGCTAATCTTGATAAATTGTGCACCACAAACATGTAAGGAGAAAGCCATTTTATCGCTAATTACACTTTGAATAGTTTAAAGAAAGTAGAAAAGACCTTGTATGAGTTGGCGTGGAATGGCAATGATCATCCTATAAATACTTGCGAGTGTGGGGATGTATGGCCAAAGTGGCAGTTCCTCTCTCTAAAAAGGTGAAAATATGACCTAAAACTATTGATTGCGTTTTCATTGGTTATGCATATAACAATATTGCTTATCAATTTCTTATCCATGAGTTGAATATCCCAGATATTCACAAGAGCACGATAATGGAATTGAGGAATGCATCTTTCTTTGAAGATTCTTATTCAATATGATCTAGAAGAAGGGCCAAGCTCGTCAAAACGAGTGCTTGAGACTATTAATGAAAATAGTAAGGATAAAGATAAAGATGGTGAGGTAGAACCTAGACGCAGTAAAAGAGCAAGAACAGAAAAAAAATTTGGTCTAGATTTTTTGACATATGTGCTTGAAGGGGAACCTCAAACTTATAAAGAGACAATGAACTCTATAGATGGTCTTATATGGAAAGAGGTCATACATAGTGAAATTGATTTCATACTACAAAACCACACTTGGGAACGAATGGATCTTCCACCAGGTTGTAAACCTTTAAGTTCCAAATGGGTTTTCAAGAGAGAAAAACCATGAATCCCCTGATTGAAAATCTGAAAACAAGACTTATGATGAAAGTATGGAAACAAAAGCTGAAGGTCTTGATTAATTTTACTTATATTCTCGGTGGCGAGAATAAATATAGATGTTTTTGAAATTGTTTGTCTGAGAAATCTTGGAAGTACATCAAATGGATCATAAACAACCTTTCCAAATAAGTGGATGAAGAAATCTACATGGAAGCTGGCTTTGGTTTCTACCCGGGGAAAAAGAAAGGAAAAGTACGTAAATGAACAAAATCATTGTATAGATTAAACAAGCACTAAAATAATGGCATGAAATTTGACAATGAATGTGACAGAATGCGTGTATTATGTCAAGGATACAAAACATGGATATGTCATTGTATGTGCAGTAAATTAGATAACGTGCTTATTATCAGATGATGATAAGATGATCATATCTACAAATATCGTTAATTCTAGTTTAACTTTATGAAGAATGAGATTTGTTGTGTTATATTGGAATAAAAATCTTAAGAACATCATATGGACTCATTCTAAGTCAGTCACATATGTTGATATTCTTGGAAAGTTTGATAAAACCAGTTACGAATTGCCAAAGCATAATTGAGTAACAATACATCTATCTAAGAATAAAAGGAGAAAGTGTTTTATCAGTGAATATAAGTAACCAGTATTATGATCTTAATGATTGTACAGGCCCCAGACATAGCCTATTCAGTGAGTATCGTTAGTTATACAAGTAATCTTAGAGCCAAGCATTGTGAAATCTTGAAGTATAAATGCCATTTTACTACGTGATTATGAAATTTACTATCTGAATGTCTTTTGTTCTTGAAGGTTACATTTTGATTGGTCATAAATACAGAACTCAAATCTCATGGTAGTTATGTTTGCTTATGGGAGAAAGCAGTCTCATGGAAACCTGAGCAAGCTGGATGTTGCCGGATCCCACACAATGGAGTTTGAGTTTATAGCATTGAATGGAAATGTGGGGAAGAGCGAGAATGGTTATGCTACTTAACCCGAGATGACAAAACCTATGCTTCAATTTGCATACATTGAGATAGTCAATATCTTCATGATGCGAGCACAAAGCGTTAACCATAGATGTTATTCATTCCCTGTGGCGTGAACTTATTATACAAGATCAATTCCTCCCAGTGCAGGGTTGTCTCTTTGGGCTATGTAAAGTTCTAAGATAACATTGCGGATCCGCTAACCAAAGGGTTAAATAGAGAGTTAGTAAACTGAAGCTCATAAAAGAATAATTTGATTAAGTGGACATAACCTAGTTGACTGGAGATCCTAAGATCTGGAGTTGAAATAGGCTTGACCAAGCTGTAAGCTTGGTCTTATCAGCACGAGGATCTTCCTTGTACATTCCTATGATGAAACAATGATGCTACTAAAAGAAAGGTTAAACTTTGCTTTTAATGATCTCTATACAATGTGAAGTAAAATAAGAGTAATATGAGTTGCACTTGAATTAAGAGATCACCTATGTAAGAGGGAAGTGTGGCCGCTTCAAAGGGAGCTGAATAGGGCACGATTCCTATTAAACTCTTATAGAACAAAGTGGCGTGTCTCCCGACCCAGAATGGACATAAGTAAGAACTAAAATACTATTGGAAGATTTACCTATATTGTAAAAGATATGTCATCGTCTACACATAATAGAGAGCTAATTCAGAACATCTGCTCCCTTTATTTAATGTGCTCTTTTATTTTACAGGAAGTTCAAAGGGTGACACACACTGCCTCTCATCACCAGTTTCAACTTCTAATGATCTATCACTAGTTTTCGGAGTTTTTAAGGTTTTGGTCATGAATGTCATTGTAGTGCCCAATTCAGGTCGAGTTAACAACTATTAATCAACTACGGAATACTCATGGATGTCGGGTAACCCACACCACTCATGGATGTCGGGTAATCCACACCACTCACTGAAAATCAGGTGAGTCTCCTTTGATGGCGTGGGCTCTCGCTAATTTCAAACCTATATTAGTGGTGCTGTGACCACAGGGTCCATGTCGGTAAGTGGCAGCCAGGCCCATATCATCTCACAAAAATTCATCAACTCATACCAATAATTGAGAGTTATTAATAACAAACATATATCAAAATTTAAAGTTTTAATACATGTTTTACAAGCAATTGAAGCAGGAACCATTTCTTCACAAAAAGCAGTGGAGCCTCTAGTGAGCTTTCTCATGCCTCTACATTTAATATTGATCCTCGATGAGATTGACAGCCCGATGTGTCAAATGCACATTTCTCTGTGATTCCTCCCGCCCCTAAGTGCACATGTCATGGCAAACAATCACACTCAAGTAAATTGTCATCCCGAATCAAGTCGGGCAGATTGACGGATCAGCGGTTGATGAAACTGAGGCGGGACTCTTTACGATTTTTTTTTTTTTTTTAGCTAGCAGGTACACGTGGTATGGCCCTCTATATGAATCTAAAAATAACTATATACATATCGCGGGTCCATTTCTGATACAAAACTTTACTTTTACCCCACATTCTAATCGAACTACAGTTCTATGTAGTGAACCTTACAGAATGTATTGGCCCATTTGTATCGGAACTAGCGCGTCTTCTCGCACCTACGATTCAAGCCATGCTAACTCACGCTTAATTGGGAAACATTTCTTGCCATATATACACATTTAACGCATAAAACAATAACGGATAATATAAATTTCATGCATTTATTTTGACATCTGTTTTCTTCTTACAACTGAACTAAACACTTGGATCTCTGTAGAGATTCTGAATCTTATTCTTATGCGAGAACATGCTTATCACAAGCTTATGTTCATTCAAGACTCACGTAGGAATTCTGGAACATACTCATTCGAACTTATGCTTAGACTTGGGTTTATTCGGGACTCCGTAGAGATTCTGAGCTTATCCTTATGCCTACGAGTTCCCTTGTTCGGAGGTACCAAAGTGGTGTCGGCCAAAGTGGAATGTATCTCTGAATGTCTACGAACTTATTCTTATGCGAGTATATGAGTACTACAAAACCTATCTTGGTCTTGAAACCCCCTCACTGTTGGCATTTCAAATCTTATCATTATACAGAACTTTATACTTGTCTTCACAGACCTCCCTTTATTTTCTAGATCGAGTACTGGTACTACGAGACTTATACTTTCGTTTATCGATGCGGGAGTACTTGTAGGTACTCTTTGGACTTATGTATTTATGGAAGCTGGTGCCTTTGATATGAGTACGATGGGTAATACGAACTTATGTATGTTATTGATCTGGTAAAATGGTGTAGGCTTTGTAGAAATCTGAAATTTTGTCTGTTCTAGAACTTGTCGGTTCTGGGGAGTACGGTAGGTGCACTACGAGAATTTGTCGAATCTGGGGTTATCAGTCGGTACGTGGGTACTGGGGACTTATTCAAATCGGCCCGGTTGCCTCGGATCTGGGACTTATGGGATCACGGGGATATCGTCTGAGTTTTCTGAACCGGTACCGTAGTTACCTCTGCGAACTTGTTGATACGGGAGTACCAGGTACTACGGGACTTAATCGAGAGACGGGTTGATGGATACGAGGTACCTAGTGAGGTACTCTGAGGGCACCATCAAATACGGGAGTACGTAGGTGATTTTCACGAACTTGATGAAATCTGAAAGTAGAAATTTTCAGAACTGTCGGATCTTGGTGCCCTTAGGTACTGGGCTTGCCTTTCAGTGGGAGTACGTGGGTTACTCTGAGGCTTGTCGGGGGAGCGAAGGGAGTACCCTTAGGTACTAGGAGCTTACTCAGGTGCGGGTACCGTGATGGGTACTCTGAACTTGTCGAGAAGACGAAATTGCGAAGTAGATTTACTTTCTGGAATAGATCTGAGAGGTACTTTGGATCTTGCTCTTATTCTTTATTCAGTAATGTACCTCATGTATCTGTCGACTACTGAATGATATAAGAAATGAGTAGGACCTTAATACAATAAGTACTACGAAGGTACGATCTGATCTTCGGGGTGCCATAGCACCAATGCGAATCTGAAATCTTGAGCAGTCGTGGCACTAATAGAAATCTAGAAGTACTAACAGAATTCTGAAGCTTTATCAGAAGATAAATGCCTAATCAGGCATCCATATTCATTCTTTAGTCTAGGTAGTCACTGATCATATATCACGAACCTACCCTTTCTGTCATTGTGATCATGACCATGTTTTCATATTCATGTTCATGTATTCGTGTTGTTTTGATTCATTTCAGGGTTCATGCCTATTCCTTATGGCATTTCAGATGCTTATGCGATATGATGCCTATACACATCATTCTCTTGTCATTCTCAGATGCATCTACGTTTCTTAGGAATTGGAATCAATCAATCGGATCGTCTAAACTCAGTATGGCATTTTCATG
Organism: Tetrastigma voinierianum; assembly: GCA_016808115.1. Classification (NCBI taxonomy): domain Eukaryota; kingdom Viridiplantae; phylum Streptophyta; class Magnoliopsida; order Vitales; family Vitaceae; genus Tetrastigma; species Tetrastigma voinierianum. The sequence goes on along the minus strand of JAEQBH010003481.1, from coordinate 251,410 downwards.
CAAACTAATCGGTCTAGATTTTACCTAGGAACTGTTTGCAATATTAATTTTCAGTGCTTATCTCATATTTGACACTGGTTTTGGCATCTAGAGCTAGATTTGGATTCTATTCTTCAGCGGAATCACCCAATTCGAACATAGAACAGGATACGTCGAAACAACTGGGGACTACTCTATGTTTCAAAGCTGAGTAAATTTGGTTTGCCTGTGGTCCCCACTTTGAGTGAATTTTTAGACCATAGGATCGGGTATGATTCCTATTCTTTGGTTCATTCGCAAGAGTCTTTTCTGTGGCCACTTGGATACTCAAACCAGGATGAAATGGGGAAGTTATGGCCAAAATCGAAAACTAATTGAGGAAACAAACCAGAGCAGGTTGTACTAATTTGTCTAACCTTTGGTACAAGTTGACCAAAATGACCAGAACCAAAGTCTTACGGTACAAGTTCAACGTACCCGGTACATAAACTACCTAATCTCTTGAAGCTGTGTGTTTTCTCCCATTTTTCCATATGTTTCAATATTTAATCAACTCACAATACCTCACATAAATACTTGAAGACCACTTCAAATTCTTTCTTATGATCCGCTTTTCTCAATTTGTATCATTCAATCCTTCTCTTATTTTAAGATCTATCATGAATTTCTTTCAAACCCACTCTAATAATATATGAGTTGCCAGTCACATCCTCAAACCAAACATGATGTTTGAATTGGAGTTTATTCTAAACCTAATTCATTACTCTCGATTAACCATGAATTCATCCTCGAGAGGATTTCATGAGCTTCATGTGCCATATGGGGTTTACCCTTTGCCCATATGTTTTTATGGGTTAGGAATGAAACCTAGCAAAACCTAGATTTGGGCAAGGTGCAACCATCAAGCATGGAAATTCATACATAAATTCGGTTTCCATACCTTTTTGGCTTGATACTATATTCTTCTTCTTCTTATTCTTCTTCCCTCTTCCTCTTCTACCTTCTTACTCACGTTTTTCTCCCACAGCTGGGACCAATTGCAGTGCTATCCATCAGATTTGATAAGGCATGTTTGGCCCCTTAAATAAAACCCATTTTTGGGTTAAAAATTTCTTTATTTATAAAATAGTCTTCAATTCTTAGCCATTTATAGTTCAATTTCCTTTTATTGTACTTTGTATATTCTTTTTCATTAGGTTTTATTTTTTGGATAATTAAAGACAAGTATGGTTTTATATTTTAAGGATATATGTTTCCATGTTTTGCGTTTAACAGAGATTAGATTGAAAGATACTTTAAACGTATTAAACTAGGATATGTTTGGGGTGTTATAATGAATCACTGCTTGGATGTCTTGAATTAAAAGTAATAAACTGGATCTCTGGAAACTCCTCACTTTTATTATATCACAAACAAATAATTAAAATTGGTTCAGGCTGGGATAAAAGAACTGGATAGAAAGGCTTACCTGCGTTTGGGCGAAGTTTGTTCAGATTCAACCGCTGGGTGAGATCATTGGTTGACATGGAAGCAGTTAGCCGGGCTCAAGTTGCGAAGAAGATCTCGGCGTTCAGGAGAATCTTGATTGGGGGATGAACTACCGACGTTTTGGTTTTTGTTTGCTCTTCAGAAACGTCATTCTTTAATTAACAGTCGCGACGAGTTAAGCTTTGGATCATGATTCCTGCAAAATGCTGCCGATGAATCTCATTGAACAGATGAGAACCTCGGTTGCGACAGCGATTCGCGTTCTCAACTCGGGGTTTTCATATCTGCTGGGTTCAAATGGCGGAGATATAAGTGATCGGAATCATTGCCAGATTAATCACTGACTTGTTCATGTTCTGCGGCGAAGGGCTAACCTTTGATGGAAGATACTATAGCGGGTTGCGGGGACTCACGAAGCGGGTTGCCCGTGACTCTGCGTGAGGCGACACTTTTATTCGCCGGTGGGAGCGGTCTGGATGACCGGGAAGTCAGAAGAAGTCGCCCTTCTCTATAAAATTACTGGATCCCGCCTGACCTCTTTGTTGTCTTCTTTGGAAGAAGCGAACAACATCTTTACAAGTAATTTTAATGTCACGTACCAAGGTTTTTGGTTTTGACAATGAAACTTAATCTGGCGGATCAATATAATCTCTCATAAATCATTATAACATCTTGTTTTAATGAATTTTATTGTTGGGTGAACTGTACGCATCACCATGTCTCACTAGAGTCGTTTTGACGCCATTCTGATTGTATGAAAAATGAAATTTTTCTTGTCTTGGGATTGACAAGATTGGAAAAATTGAATGATTAGTTTGTGAAATGATTCAACGTTGAAAGTGTTTTTTGTGTTCTGAGATCTAAGAAAATTTTGGTTGACCGAGAAGCCCACGTTTTCATATAATAAATCGTTTTTTAGGTTTCAGTCATTCTTGAGAATTTGTGTTGGAAAAACAATTGAATGACGTTAATTGAGAGATGGATATGTTGTTGACCTGGAATCAATTACATTCATTTGAAATAGATATATTGTTTGAAATAGAAGTCCATATTGTTGTCTTACCTCTATAAGGCTTCTCATAGTGTGCGTGTTTTCCTTGATTTTCTTGGGTTCAGATCAGTTAGGATTCTATATTAGAGTTGTTGTTCAAGATGGAGTTCAGACATAGTTTCATTCTATAAGTATGTGTCCAAGATCTTTGTAAGTCTTTTGTGTACAGTTTTATCTTGAATGGATCATCCGATGGTTTACGACAACGAAGGAATGATGATTTCTTTGGGAATCGCGACTCCGTCGCGAACTGAAAACATCGTTCGCGTGACGCGCGCTTTATGATTTTACTTTAACTGTTTGGTACTCTTTCCTCTGGGGTTGTTTCCATTGTATTGTGAATCGAGTTATGCGGATTCGTTTGTAATAAGAGATATTATGACAACCGAACCAAATTAAGTGAATAGCGGATTGTGGCGTTCCGCACGGTTTCTGATTGTGTGCTGTGCAATAACCTCATCGGTTCTGTTTTTGTTCTATGTGATTCGACGTGCTTATATCGCGGAAGGGCGACGATTCGCGAATGGCGCGATCGGCGAGCGGGTTTTGTGGAGTTCATATTAATGTTTGGGTAATGTTATAATATTCGGGTTAAAGGATGAAACTCCGCCATGTATGTTAACACTATTTGTTGTTGGGAGCTGGCTGGTGCCTGGCTTGCGCTTCTTCTGTGTAGCTATTCTCGACATTGCGGTTGGCTGGGTAGAATCGTGGATCTGCAATTAAGTGTTAAATGACACCACCATTCTCACCGGATATATACATAACAGGCTTTTCGTGTAGCTGCTAGCGATAATAAATTAAGCAGTGATAATAAAGTGAAGTTCTCGAGTTTTCAATATCATATAAAATATACCCAAAAATAACACCAAGTGTTTATAGGAACTAACAATGAAAAAGCCCCTAACATGTATGGTTGAGCATTACGAAATGCGATTAAATAAGTAACTTCGTAATAATAAAAATAGTGTTGGACACGACCCTATCGTTTGAGCCTAGATGTGGGCCTACCACAGTGCTTGACCCGCCCACAGTACTGGGCTTTGCAGGCGAACTCTATCAGGGACGTGGTCTCTTTTCTGAATCAATTTCTTTTACTTCTTTTGTGATGTACATTTCCAGTAACTCATTTTTGTTAAAGATGTTTATATTTACTTAATATATCTTCATATATATAATTAACTTAAAAAGGTCATATTTGTTTATTACATTTTCCATTAAATATGGCATTACATGCCCTTTGAATCACATTACCCATTTAACATTGAAACCTTGTATGTCGTTTTCAATACAAAATATTTAACAAACAAATAATAATTTATTTGCAAAAGTGTCGATATATTCATGAATGCATGGTTGGAGCTTTACTTCAACTACATTGAAGAGACTATGGCGTTGAATGGTGATATTGCGATTATCTTTTCTGCCATTACTGTTCTGTATTTCGTATTAATGATATTAAAACAGCGCTAAGCATTTTCATGCCTGATGGTTCTCTATCTTCATTTCAGTTTAATAATCATGTTTTCTAAATCAATGTCTTTCTCAATTTTCTTGTATGATGCAATGATACATATATATGTATATTTTCTTTATTAAGACTAATTACAATTCATTAGTCATTTTAAATCATGTAGTTTCATATGCAATAAATCATTTTAAGCTTCGTCCTTGCATTTCACAATTTTCTTTTCATTGCCATAGCAAATTTACTTTGTCTTCAGATTTTCAGATAACTGAATCAGCGGCGCGGTCCGGCTCATGAGGGCTGTATTATAAAAAAAAGTTTTATAACCGCCCGATGCGGTCCTTCGAGCTGGTGATTTGGTTATTAAAATCATTTGTGAGCGCTCGATCTTCATCTGCTCCACCATTCTGGATCGATAACACATCGTGTATTAATGCTGATCACACTCTGTTCGACCCTTATTGGTATACCACTAATTTATCCTTAACTTCCGATTTAATGGTAACATTCTGTGGGGGCCTCAAAATCATTCTATAACAATTTATATATACATTTATATCCAAATGTTGGTTTCCAATACTCATGGTACGTATAAATTAATTCCACAATAGTTATCAAATCAATTTAAGTAATCATATGAAATTTATATTATTAATAATCCACCAACTCACCGTCTTCAACATTTTATCAAAGAGATAAAGTGGAGAACAACCAAATTAATTTATATTAACATTTGTATGTTCATATCAAACCTTTTAGATTTGGTTGTCCAAGCGAAACACAAAACTGAAACAAGGAAAGAAGTGTGAAGAACAAACCCAAAAAGGTTGTATCTCTGGATTTCTATCCTCGAATCTCGTTCTTGGAGTCAAGCGCCATCACTAACTAATCATGCAGTAACCACGTCGAACAACTTAAGAAATGTTGCTATAGTTCTTGATGATGTCCTATACCTTATAGAAGTGATGCACCATCTGATTCCTTAATATGCGATAATCATCTCTGTAGGTCTAATACTCTAGTGAATTGGAATCTATCTCTCATTTGGATCCACCCAAACTCAGGATTCTGACATTTGTATCGTGTTGTGTGCCGTCGCAGTTTCCTCTTATTCTCGATTGATTAAATCATAAATTAGTAATGATTCTTCTCACGTATTTGACTATGGTTCTAAGGTTTCTTCTCCAATCAGAATCATACATTGGATCTAAATAAATTGTTTTTGTCTAAACTTATAATTTTTCAAAGCAGAAATTGAATTGTTCTTTTAACTCACTTTGTGAGTTTTGGGCGCTGGGTTCTAAGTGCATTTGCTCTTCAAATAATTGTTCAAATTCTAGTTTTAAAATTTTGAATCATTTCGTTTGGATGGGTGAAACACAAACACACATTGGCTGCAACTACACCTAAAACACTTATGCCAGATTAACTCACCTAAACTCACGGCTAGCCCATATTAGGGGCCTTGAATCTAGATTTGCTCTAGTACCTTCCCTATACATTGTCTCTAGCTCTTATGGTTCTTTACCAGCTAAATCATCAATTTGGATGATTATAGCAACCTATAGCCAAAGCAAAACAGGGTTTTGAAAAATTGATGACAACTCCTTTGATACTTCGTCATTTTCCTTTATACAAAATTCTCAAAACATTCAAACCAATCAACATTCCAAAACAACCTCCAAACTAAACTAACTCCTTACAAGAACACTTTACACACAAAGCTGGGTTTTTCTCAGGCAAACACAAGAAAATGAGGGTTTTAGTTGAGTTTCCATACCTTAATCTCTTTGGCCTCTTCTTTCTTCTTCTTGAATCAAACTTTTATCTACAAGATGGAGAAAACATCAAGGAAATTTCCTTTCTCACTATATCTCTACATATATATCTCTGCTGTGCAAATATGAAACCTCATACAAGACCACTTTTGTGGTCTTTTATGCAAGATTATATAGGCCTTGCTTGTGGCTTTCACTTTTAATCAAGTTTTCCATTTTGTTATTGGTCTTTAATTTCTACTTCAACAACCTTATTATTCTACTTTGTATGTAGAACTGTTCTTATGACCTTTGGGTCCTGAATTAAATAAGTACATAATTACCACTATTTATGAATTAATTTTTACTGGTTTTATATCATTTTTTATCAATTTAAGCGCCGGAAAAATACAATTTAATTTATTTTATACTATTGTGTTATCAGTGATAAAATATTTTCATTTACAGCTTTCTCTCTTCTTAAAATAATTTCATCCTCAAAATAACTTAAATTAAAAATTTAGAGAACATTTATTTTTTAACTGCAGCTTTCCTGCGTGGCTTCTCGGTCTTGTGGACTTCCAGTACTTTATTCCATGCAGTTCTCACTTTTGGCAACTCTTTGCTTCTCGAGCCAAGATCTCCCTTGGCTCATAACCTCGCCGATCCGATCTTCATTTGTCTCTACAGAAGATACTACATGATGGGTCTGACTGTACCTCCTTAGCATTGACATGAAGGAAAACATTATGGATCTTTTCAACTGGTAGCTGTCATACACTAGACCCACTTTCTCTATCACCCTCATATGGCCCTTGACACAAACTCAACTTTCAAACTCTGCCCAATCTCATTACACTTTCTTCAGGGCCTTTTTCAAAATACCAGCGATCTCATGCTCGAATATCCTTTCTTCTCATGTCGACGTAGTTTGTCTATCCATATTTTTAATCTTTCTCTAGCTCATTTTCTAGGTTTCTTAGAATCAAGTGAGACCATTATCTTCTTCTAACCAACAGTCAACACAATGAATGTTTACATTTCCTTTCATAGCCTGTAAACTCCTGTTCGATACTACGGCGAAACTCTATTATTCACAGACTAACTAGAGGAATGAGTATGTCAACTACCCTCGTGATCGATCACACACAACTTCTCAGCATATCTTCGGTACTTGAATCACTCTTTCGTTATCCGTCAGTGCGGGTGGAGCCTTCTGCAAGAACCGTGTGTTGCCAGCCTCACGGCTTTCCCCGCGTCTGTGTAAACGCCGGTCTCTATGATGATGATATTGGAATCAATGTAGCAGAACTATTTATAAAGCTCTATGACTTGTAAAGTAAATATTGGTTCTGCACAATAGGAAGTGGTGACTTAGTAGTAGTCTACCACGATGAGCAGATCATGCTTCTTCCTATCATGATAGCCCCGGACCCCAAAATCGTCCGGTCCCATTTCCGTTGGTATCTAATAGGCCTACTATTAATCCGAAGAACTTGATATTGACTTTCTTTCGACACACCATCGCGATTCACAAAATTTGAAACATCTCCTTTTCATTCCCAGCTTCAATATGAAGTCTTTAAATCCTGATACATATTTGTGTGCTACCGAATTTGTAAAGATCCATTATTTCTTCAGAGTGATTTCTTTAATTCATCATCGTGGGTACACAAACTACGATCTCATAGTCTGAAATCTATTCTCTCTTTCTATGTGCTTCAGTTTCTTTCCCACTCTATTACATTTGTTCTGACAATTTTCTCATCCATTCTTTTACGCCTCTAGCACTTGGTTTAACAAATCCGGTTTTGCTATCAATTCAGCCACTATTGCATCATCGTCTAACAATGACAAATGAGCATTCAACGCTCGAAGCGTTAGTGACTTTCTTTCAGGCATTTGCTACTACGTGGCTTCCGGGGATGTGATCTGTCCATATTCTTGATCAATTTCGTCCATCACGTTGTCTCAAGTTAAGCTCTCTTTATGAGGCAAATATAAAACTTTGTAATCGATGTAGATAAAACACTTTTCTCCACATAAAGATAGTGTCTCCATATTTTCAATCACGAAGACAATGGTGTGATTCGAATCATGTGTAGGGTGGTTCTTTCATCATGGCTTCAACTGCCTTGAAGCGTGTCTTCTACTTACCCTCTTACCATGGGGCGCATCAAAGTCCATTTAATGAAGCATCACTAAAATATCTATATTCTTTATTGTGAGTGGTGATAGGCGGTACCTCGATTAAGGAAATACTTTCTAACTTTTCAAAAAACTAGCTTGACACTTTTCATTCTACTCAAATCTCACATTCTGTTAAGAAACAATCTTGTCATCGAGGTGTGATCATCGAAAAACAGTTAACGAACATACGTAGTAACACAATCCCGAAACATACTTAAAGTGACATTTCTGATGGTTTATTCTTCATCACCTCTCTTTAACTGGATCACTCAAATTCCTTCTTATAATACAATGTGTCCCAAGAAAAAAAACTTACTTCTCTAAACAAAAATTACCTGTTTCAATACAATTGTTCCTTTCTCAAGGTTTCTACGCACTACCGAAGGTGCGTATCTGTGATCTTCCCAATGCTTTGATTTGGATGTCTTCTATGCGCCACGACAAGCTGCGTCCTACATACGATAAAACGCAGTTCGGTAAGTCGTAGCCGCTGGTGCGTTTGTCAACTAAGCGGCATTACAAGGAACTCGCAATGTCGCGCCACCACGTTCGCGCCGATGCGCGCCACGCTCCGCATCACCAATCCCCAGCCAGTGATACCCAAAATGGTAGGTCGATCTTGAAATTTGCCACGCTGTTGGTCAAACTATAAGGTTGCTCAGGCCCGCGATGCGCGCGGTTGCGCACCCCTTTACGGTCGGCCGATTGGCGGATCGAGCCGGCGAACCACCAGAGCCGTTTTTATTTATCTTATCAAAACATTTTATTTATGTCATTTCTTTTAGAGTTCTCATTCTGCGGCGGAAGCATTTTCAAATGGTAGGCCCGTAAACATTTACTCTTATACGATCGTTTACAAAATGGCGTATCTTTTACTAAGTATATCATGAAAACAATAGTTGAGTTGCTCATTTGTTCGCAAAATATCACATGTTCAAAAGAAATGATATGCATATGACGGGGTATATACTTATACGCCGCACTTCTTTATGACTCTATGCTTCTTGTACTTGACCTTCTCTTTGCTTACACTCGATGCACGAGCATAGATAAAACTATATATAAGCATTTTTCATGCTATATGTGATTATCAATTCTATTCCAATCTTGATCAATACCAAACAACATTTATCTATTAAACCATGTCTTTTATATCAGAAGTGATACTCATGCATATTCATTTTACATGTTCTTTGAAATTGTGTCATATCGAATACATTTCCACATTAATGAAATATTCAAACGATTCAATTCATGAGATTTAAACATACACTCTTGAATGTTGATTTGTCATTTATATCAGTTCTGTTATTCGCGTCATGTTCACATTCCACGGCCAGTTCCTTTCAAGCTGAATCATCCTCTTTCCTCATTCGATAATGTGCCATTTCATTCATTCTCATCATCTGAGATGCCGATTGGTGCACCCCAGACCATGTGGTATTTAAATGTCATACCATCATGTGAGATATCGTTGGTACATCCACCAAGTGGGACGTGGACAATTCGGGTTGCCTTCATGTGGATTAAGTTGGTGAATCATATGTTGATAGTTAAATTATAATTCGTTAAGATGTCAAGAATTGCGGCGGATATCACATTAGAGGTGGTTGAGCCTCTAGATTTGATAACCACTTCCTCGCCATAGTGTCCTTAAAGTGCTGTTTCAGTCTACAATCAGCTTTACCGCGGTGTTTGGACAAGCAATCTATCTAATATCATCAAACTCTGAATGTAGCTCAGATTAAGTCTCAAATTACCTCATTCGATGGGACAATCTGGCCAGACTCTATTCACGCAATGACATTACCGCTAAGTTTATCACTCAAAATATCTTCTGAGTTTAATCTTGATGTAGCTCCCAAACTAATAATGGAAGCACAGGAATGGTTGTCTAGGATCTATCAATGCATCTCTGTAAGTCTTAAATATGAAATACAGATATCCTCTAGACATCTTTATCTTCCAGTGCCCATTACTGCGTGGTAAGACACGGGCATCTGTTTATATGCCTATGGGTCTATATTATTCTCTCGGTGCATAAGTGATGAAACACTCTTGTTGTCTTCTTATTATACTGTACTATAGACTAGCCTTTTGTCAGGGTATTGTGAATCATGAGCGAGCTCTAGAGCCGATCTTTCACTTTGTGCTCATTGGATCCACATACGAGCAAGCACTTGTCAATCTCTAACACTCTCCTTCATTTCTCTCAGTAACATTGCAGCTAAGGAGGAGGTGGTCCTCTTGAAGAGACCTCCTAGTGCACTGGCGTGGTGCCGGTCAGAATGATCTTACTATCGGTGGCACAGGCGATCTTGTGTGGTCCCATGAATTTATTACTGCAGTGTTGATAGGCACGACTATCAGGGTTCTTTGTCTTCTTTATTTTCTTTCATACTCTTATTTCTTTCTTTCAGCATTAAGCACATGTTACAATTTTAGAAAAGTCATCATGGCAAATCTGTGACATGGGCCGAATATGTGGTCGTGAGGCCATCTCGAGCTTGCGAGTGTAACACCCAATATACCTAGAGTTTGGACTTGTTTAAGGTATATTAAAAGCTAAATAAAATTTTCGGAAATAAAATAAGAAGACCCGAAATGAATAATTAGAATTAAGGGTAAAGTGGTCATTTCATGAGGACCTAGTGATAGCAAAGGGAAAGACAAGTGATATGAAATGTTTAAAAAATGTAAATGTAAATAGAAGAAGAAGTTATGGGATTCAAGGCAATTAGAGAAAAGATGGAATAGAAATAATAAAAAAAAAGAATGGAAGAGCTTAAGTGAAAAAATGAGAAAAGGAGTTTAAAAATATAATGGCCAAACACTGGCCTTAACCCCAAAATAAATTTAAGACCAAATTTGATCTCATTTGAAGAAAACAAAGCACCGTGAAAGAGAAAGAAAGAGAAAGAGGAAGAGGAAGAGAAGAAGAAGAAGAGAGGAAGAAGGAGAGAAGTTAAAGCAAGGCCAAAAGGTGCCTGAAATCTAACCTTGAAGTGCATGTGGAACTATATAGATTCTAAGTTTTGTATGGTTATTATCTTTTGAAACTGGGTTTTGTTAGGATTTCATCCTAACCAAAGATATATTGAAATTAGGGTTGGTAAAACTCTAAATGGCACAAGATGGTTATAGAATCCTCCCTTTTAGGTTGGATTCATGGTTTAAATGAAAGTAATTGAGTTAGGGTTTAGAACAAACCCTAACTAATCATCATGTTTGGTTTGTGTATGGGTTATGACCCATATTAGAATAGTTTTAAGGATAAGTTCTTGGAAAGAAGTTTTGAAGAAAGATGTAATGAAGAGATGAATTGAGTGAAAAGATTACAAGATGAATTTAAGGTGGTCTTGACGTGTATATGGTATTGAGTTGATTTGCCAGGTATCAACACTGCCGGAAAAATGGAAGAAAAACACATTAGGCATTTTGGAAGATTCTCAGAGTGCAGTCGCGAACGGTGCGGTACACCTGCTCTTGTTTTTGACGATTGCATTATTTTAGCCATAACTTTCTCATTTTCGGTATCTCAATTTGAGTGATTCAGTGACTAATTAAAGCTGTTCAAGGAAACCAAACATCAGAAAGCCAGGCATCGTCAAATTATGTTTCTATTGTGAGAAATTCACTCGAAAGTGGGGCTATGTGCAAGCCAATTCTTGCATCAGTTTGATCAGAGAGTAGTCCGAGTTGTTTAGAACATAACTCGAGTTTCGGTGCTCCGATTTGGGTGATTCCAGTTGGAGAAGAACCCTTAGCACCTTAGCTTTAAAGGAGTACAAAGAACAATGTCCAAGCCTTGATCAGACACAAAAAATGAGTATTACAAACTGTCTCAAGTGTAATATGGGCAAAATGACTAGTATGGCATGAAAATGCCATAACTTGAGTTTGGATAATCCAATTGGAATGATTCCATTTTCTAAATAAAGTAGATTCATAGAGAAATAAGAATATATAGGTTTCATAATGTACAAGTATAGAAATGTATAGGGATATGTCATAAGATCGATAAGTATATGTCCATAGATATGATAGGATATGTTTCATAAGATATGATGACTAAAAATACAAGAATGATAGGCATTTGAATATCAGATTCTATATTACTAAATATGAGTACATGAATGAATAGATGCATATATGGTAGAAAGCTGTAAGAATTATATATGAATAGATAAACACGTGACAAGAATACGTAAATAGATGATATTACAAAAATTACACTAGGGTATGAAAAGGATAAGGGATATATCTAATATATTATTTGATATATGAATATATGAAAACAAGAGTACCTCAGATAATTCACTTGATATATGATAGGATTACATATATGAAATACGAAGACAAAACTAAATGATAGAAAAGAGAATATAATTCTATATATTATAAAAAAATATAAGGAACCATAATATGAAGCTACATATATGAGCGAATGCAGTTAAAAGTAATGATAGTATATATTGCATAAGCAATTATGATAACAATAATTATTCTTACTGAATATGTCTGAACGTAATAAGGCGATTTTGCCAGAGACCTGGTAGAGGGATAGACCGGGCATGCCTGGAAGATACGATTCTTTATGACATACATGAAGCGGTCATCGAGGCCAGTTTGGTGGTAATATAGATCCCGTTTGGATCACGGTGGCCCAAGTCACTATAACATGGCACTGATCCTTTGTCACCGTACAATGATGATGCCGGTATAAACAGATAAAGATCCTTTGTCTCGTATAGTGATAGTACCCAGCCGGTTACATACAGAGATAGAATCCTTGTCTCGTCTGGACCTTGGTACATATAGTTATTCCGTGTCAGCTCTAGGTATTCATGACATGAACATAAAAAAAGAAAAGTATATGTACAGGAAATGTAAAAAGTATATGATATGATACGAAACATAGCAACGCTATCTCTTGTTGAAAATGACGATTCTGAAACAGAAATGCAGTATAATATGAATATTATATGAAAGTACATAGTACATGAAGAGTATATGAACAAATTATATTCTTGAAAAGCATTATATGAAGCATATGAAAAGGTACAATATATGAAAAATTATAGTATATAACAAAACCAGGTATATGAATATCATATGAAGTATATGACAACATATGCAGTACATAAAGAAAATTTCATATGAAAAAATTATAGTAGGAAAGCAATTATGGAAATGAGCGATTACATGAATATAAATATATAAATATTAAAACTAACTAACAAATCCCAGGTATATGGAAGAAATTTTACAAAAGTATGTAGTACGAAAAGGATAGAAAGTAGATAAAGAAAGGTATATGAAAAATATAATAGTATATGAAGAAAACACATGAAAGCCTATGTATGAAACATATGATAGTATACTGATGATAGTAAAAGTATAAAGTCTTATACTCCCTACGGAGATATGAAAGATGAGATAGAAATTCACGTATCTGAAAAATAAAAAAGAATGTGACTAACAATAATTGGCTTTAAGCCAACCTGAGAAAAGTCTAAAAAGTATCCCAACAAAGTATATGATATAGAATAAAACTGTACAAATATATAATGTGAAAGTATATAAATATTTTATGGAATGCAATAGAATCATAGTAGAACATAAAGATGAGAAGTATAGGAATACGAGTGAAAGTATAGTATAAAGATATGCCAAAGACATAGTACGAGTGAGGAAAAAAGTTGACATGCAATAAGCATGCTGGGTAATAATAATAAAAGTATATATGAATATGTATAGTTATAAATGTAACTATAAACGTTACCATTGTGGTGATTGTCCGTAACATAGCCCACTGGCGCTAAAGCTTATTTGGTGTGCAACTCCCAAGTCCCGATCGATACCGATAGCGGATCAGGCAATCCGGCGCGCAATTACCTCTGCCCCGGGACTCATTGACCTGTTCTTTCGGGAACGCCCACATGGTTGCCTGACACAATTTGCAATATGCGCGTCATTTTCGCCTGCCAAGAACTACCACCGGAATTGGTGTCGCAACGCTCTGCCACCTTCTCGAGTCCCTTGCTGATACATATGCATTTTTTTTTTTTTCGGCGCGCCGAGAGATCGGGCGATCGGGTGAGCACCTATCTACGAGCGGCACGCTTCTCTGCGATGGGATGTCCTATCTTCTATCCCTTGTCTTCACAGCTTAATGCCTACAGTTGAACACCGTTAACTAAGCTTTGCGGCTTGATGGGAACATAAGCATGGACAACCATATATTCTTTGATCACAAAAACGCCACATGTATAACTTTTTACTGTTACTTATATCTTTATTACTATCTCTTACTCTCACATTCTCATACTGACACCTCTCCTATCTATACTTTTACTGTATTCTAGTGCTTTGTCATCTTTTACTTATCTCTCATCGTTTCTTGTACATATGCATTTCTATCCTTGTTCTATTCATATCTATTATGTGCATGTCATATTCTTATTCATATCTTTCTGCTGATTCTACCATACCATTTGTTGGTCTTTATTTTTATGTCACTTGTTTTCTTCATCTCACGGTCTATTATGCAATTTAACAATTAACCTTCGTCATTATGGATGGATTAATATATAAATCGATACATATACTTGTTTTTATATATACAATTAGTCATGGTTCATTGATCGTCACAAATACCACTTTCATTTTTCAATATTTAGATCGACTGTTCATTATATACAAATCAGATTCGATTACCGTTCGTGCGGTTGTGCGAAGTCAATTCGGTTATACCGTCGTTCGATTACACGCTAGTTTAACATATCTTCAATCTCATGGATATGATCACGCTGCGGTCTGTTTCTTGAGGCGGTATCGAATAGTTTTATAACCTGATGCGGTCCCTGATGGCATTTGGCATTCAACGCAATCAAATATTGAACACTACGATACGGTCCCAGCGACTGCTGATCGGGTGACACATCAATAGTTCGCGATCTTTGCTGTTATTTTATTGTTATACGATCTATCTTGTCTGAAATAAGCAGGTTAACATTATTAAGGCGTTCAAATCTTTATATATCAAAATATAGTACAATATGTGCTTCCTTCTGTGTTCATTTTTAATAATATATTTAATTTTTATATGCAAACATTTTCACAATCACTTTCTCAAATCAATTAAATCAATTCATTATGCTTTTAGAACAATCATCTGAAAACTTGAAGCGAGGAATATGAGTAAGTAGAACAAACCCATTCCTTAATTGGTTTAAATCACATTCATGCAATTTATACCATCATTTTTCTTTTAATCTGTGATTCTCTTACTCACGCTTCCATATTATGGCTATCATATTTCTCTATGCCACTATATTCCTATAGTTTTATCTTACATTTACTCATTCTTATATTCATATATATATCATTCGTAATACAATTACCCCATTCTGGTAACATCTTATATCTTATTAACTTATATCTTCATGTACTTTATTATACTATCATATCTTATGTATATACCTATACCATTCTTGCATACGTTTTACTTGTGTTTTATCAAACTATTCTATATCTCCCGTAGGAGTGCGAAGCTCTTGATCATATATTGTCATTCAATATTATTCGGTCTTAAGCGGAGTCATACAATTATCACGTTTTCTCGACTTATCATTTTATTTTTCTTCTATATTCCTTTACATATCAAATCTACTTATGTTATTAGTCCTTGTTCATATCTTCTTCTTTTTTCTTCTGGACTAATATGAGTTTCACTTTATCATATATATGGCTGTATTCTTGGCTCTAATGGGCTTTCCATAGAGTCTAAAACACCGAATCGGAGTTCGGATGAAGGAGATATGACCTTAGAGTTGGAGTGCATAGTGAACCTAGGCAGGTGACTGACGACCAGGCGCTGGCGATACTCGGTAAACTTGATACATCACCTCGTTCCAACATCTTCTATCACTCTAGGCACATCGTATGTTCTTGGCTCAATGGGATTTCCATAGAGTCTAAGAACACCAAATCGGAGTTCAAGCGAGATATGACCTTACGAGTTGGAGTCAAAGCGTAATCAAATCTTTGAACGGGTTCGAGTTTGCTGCTTGTTGAAATTGAGCTCATTTAACGCCGGTCGGCATTAATATCCTCGAGCGCGCCGGACGATTCTTGACTCAATGGGCTTTCCGCAAGTCAAACACGGAAATCGTGGGCTTCGGACGGAGGAGTTGCATGACAACCGGATTGGAGGTCAAGCGCGCGATGATCACTGTTGGTGACGAGCCCGACGAGCTACACTGAGTGACGAGCTCGGTTTGACGCCTTAGTCTGACATTTAATATCTCCCACTCAGGCATATGGATGGATTCTTCGACTCAATGGGCTTTCCATAGGTCAGAACGCAAATCAGACTCAAGCGAAGGAGATATGACCTTGAAGTTGGAAGATGCGCGGCCGTCTTGACAGCGGCCCAGCGTTGGGCGATCCTTTGTTCCGCGCGACGACCCCTATTGGACGACCCCCTGTCCACTGTTCACTGACGACCCCTTGTTTGACGACCCCTCGTCCATTGTTGGACGACCGCATTCCGTGTGACCTTGTTTGGCGACCTCGTCCCATTCCCGCGCGGCGACCCCGCTTGTTTAGCGACCCCTCGTCCGCGGCTGACGACCACTTTGTTCATTAGCGACCGTTTTTGGCGACTACCGTCGCGTTGCTGGCGACCCCTTGTTTGCTTCGTCACTTTGTTACGGGCGAAACTTTGTTCATTAGCGACGCCGGCGCGGCGCCTGGTCGCATATTTCGCCAGCGACCCGCATTTGACGACCCACGTTTTGACGACCTGGGTTTGGCGGCCTACTTGCACGACGACCGATACGGAACGCGGTCTGAGTCCAGTGCGAAATTAAGCTAACATCAGTTAACCAAGTATTATTACGAGCTGAAAGACTTGCTGTTCCTTATTGCTAAAAACTCGTTCCTAGATACGGCTACCATGTGATGGACAATAAGAATTTTAAGGTTCAACTTGCAATGAACCGCTTCTCATACACATATTTGGAGCCTTAAAGCTCTTGCTTAACTCAACCTAAGAAATGAGTTTAGAGGCTTCAAACCAAACCATACACAAAACAGGGTTTTTCAAGCCATGTATCTAGCGTTGGAGCCATGATGTTTCATACTCCCATAGTTTTCAAACAAAACTTCTCATTATGGTTCACATACAAATACCCATATTTAGTAATTCCATACCACCCAAGACATGTATTCATACAAATATTCACAGTTCCTGCACGTGATCTTCTCTCTCCTTTTTCCTTCTTTTCTTTTCTCTTCTTCTTCTTCTTAGTTTTTGCTCTTATATAGGCGAAATGAGACGTGTTATTTTTGTCCTTGTTGATCTTATCCCTTTTTATTTCACTTTCAAGGGAGGAAACTTCCTCCTCTTTCCTTCAAACCACTTGTCTCTTATGATTTTAACTCGCTATTTTGATAATATCTTTCTTTTATTCTTTGTGGTCCTCCTTTGGTTTATTCTCTATCGATTTATCAAAATCCTACTTTGACATATGAACTTATTATATTATGACCCCTTGGGTCATGAATTAATAATTTAGTAATTTACCCTTAATTGTTGTATTAATTCAAGTTATTATTGCTTATTTATTCCGGGATAAATATACTTTTACTTTTATTATACCCCCAACATGTCCAGCGCTAGGGTATATTTCGGGGTGTTACATGTCTGAGTAGTCACAGGAGGCTGAGATAGGACATTCCACATGACAGCCATCTCGGAGATAGGTGCTCCCAGCCCATTTAACTCACAATCTCGATGTTTTATAATAGCAAATAACTTTATCTGTATAATAAATGGGACTGATATGTGCATGGGTGTAATGGACACCACTCAGGTGGTAGTTCTTTCTGTATATGTAAAATGATTTTTGTTATTCCCAGTGTTTGCTCATACCCCAGCAGAATGCTGAGTTGACTCACGAGAAAGAGCGGTCAATGAGAGTCCCGGTATATATACATTATAGATAGTTTCGCACCCGGACCGGTTCGGATCCTCGTCGGGTGGATAGGGACGCCCAGGCGCGACATGCGGCATTTCTCTTCCTGTTCGATAGCATCTCGGGGAGCATGCTGTGAATGAATTCTCTACAATAACCAGTCACCTAATACGTCTTTGTTTGATTCGCCCAAACTCTCTGGTCTCATATTGCTTTCCGGATAAATCGACCACGTATTGCTTCCTAAGTTCGCGAAACTCTGCATGCTGGCGCACCGGTGGTGCGGTTCTAATCGCGAGCCCACCAGCGATAAGCTTCATTCTATAGAAATTGAGGTCGCACACTCTAAATTCTCTATGATTGTGCGATACATTCTTTGCAACATTCTTTGGAGTTCTTCCGAGGCCAATTTTCCGCCATGGAAGGCTCATCAAATCTTTCTTCCAAAAATCCATGGTGATATTTTGTCATTCTTTCTATAGTGGCCATTGAGCTATTTTGTTGGTTATTGCGGCTCTTTGCGATGCCAGCTATCCGTTGAAGGATATTCATAACACTTCCTGCTGCTTGACCTTGCTCACGAATCGATGAAGTATGAGACGCTTGCCCGCTTCACACTATGGGGCTAATGACGGCTTCACAGGTCATCTCTCGACCCTATGGGGTCTGAACCATCCTTGCTTAACCTATTAAGACGACGAGATCCACATCAGTCACGTCATTCTTTATCTTACCAAATACGTGCATGTCATAACAATTTCAAAATCATTTTTGTAGAATGCTTTAAACCTGAAGCTCACGATACCACTAAATGTGTGACGGCGTGCCGTCGTGCCCTACATTCGACCCAGACCAAACAATCGGAACGCGATCTCTTTAGAATCCATTTCTTTTCTTTTGTCGATGAAACACATTTCGATGCTCATTTTATGAGATATTTATCTTTATGAAAATATTTGTACATACTAATTAACTAAGAGGGCCCATCATTTTGTTTCAATACACATTTTCCATTAAATATGGCATTGTGCCCATTTGGTCCATTACCACCTTTATACATTCACGACATTATAAGCGATTTCAATACCAAAATATTTATAAAACAAAATCAGTTTGCTAAAAAGTAATCAAAATATATTTCATGAATGCATGGTCAGACTTTACTTGACCATTGAGGCCTTGATTGACTACGAATGTTGTGGTCTTTTCCTTAGTACTTTTTGATTCCTGAGCACTGTGTGATGATATTAGCCAGCAGCCCCTAAGCATTTCCATGCCTGAATGTTTCTTATTCTCTACTTGTTTTCTTGGTTTAAGTAAATCCGTGCATTTTTCGTCAATGCCTTTGTATAATTTTTCAATGACCAATGCGGTACTATACATATATATATTTTCATTTCGTATACATTCAAATTACAATTCATTGGTCATTTCAATCATGCGGAGTTCCATATGACTAAATCATTAAGCATCGTCATGTATTCACAATTTTCTTGCTGTATTTCCCTTAAATGTTAACTAGCACTGGTGCATGGATGAATCACCCGACACGTCTTACAGCAGCATTGCCCGAGCGATAAAAAAGGTTTTATAACGCGATGCACGATCGCTAAGCTGTGGCGTGGTTAACCAAAAATCATTTATTGATACTATCGATATATCGCGAGTACGGATCGGTGACACATCATTCGTTAAATATGCGATGCGCTCATTTGACTTACTGTTGGTATACCAATCTATCACCAACGTTTAGGTTAACATTAATCAGAGCTCAAATCGACATTCATAGCAGCAATTTACAATAATGTATATGCGACATAACCAAATACTTGGTTTCAAATATATGCAATTTTCATATCTGATTCATTTCTGATAGTTATATAAATCAATTTAAACAAATAATATCTGAAATTATTGCAATTCATTTCCAATAATTATACTAATCCTTCAAACATTTTAAAAACAGAAGAAGTGAACTCATGATTCATTTATATTCAAGCCAGACACACATCGTGTCATATAAAACCTTTTAGATTTTGTTTGTCGAAGCAAACACAAAATCGAAAAAAGGAAAAAGAAGTGTGAAGAACAAGCCGAAAGAGTTGTCGCTCTTCGATTCCTATCCTCGAATCCCGTTCTTGGGTCAAGCTTCCTCGTCACCAACCCCTAATCATCCACAATATATGCAATCAAAAAGAACAACGAGAAAAAGCTAGTTGTGCATTCTAGTTTTGGTTAGAAGGTTGATCTTACCAATACACCTTCACTTGAAAAATTTTACGAGGGACATGAATATCTTTGCTCATCACTGCTAAAAACTGTGATCTATGAGTCTTTTGTGTGTGAGATCTATAATCTCTGTTTTGGATCTTAGCTCAAATTCTACAGCATTTTAATGTTCTTAAAGCCCGTCGAGTACTTAAATATCAGTCACTACAATTATTCTCACATTTCTTGAGGTCTTAATCCATAAATTGGTAATAGTTCCTTCTACTCATTTGAAGGTATGGTTCTAAGGTTTCTTCTCCAAATTTGAGTCTATTCATTTGGATCTACCAACTCTAATTATTCACTTTGTCAGGAGGCCTCCAATTTGCAAAACATAGTCAGTTATTCTTGCACACTACACTCCACTGATGGATTTTCCACTTTTGGATTAAATTACCTTACTTCCTTCATGTAGTCTTCCTAGAAAGTCTAGTTTTACCGTTGATCCTCAGTTGGATAGTGAAGAAATTCATCTGACGAAAACACCATAACTACACTAAACATATGCCTTCCATTGCTTCGAAACTCACCTTCAAAACCTGTATTAGGAACCTTAGAGCTACCGTTACTCCTAGTCCCTTCTGCACATTTGTGGCTCTAGCTCTTATAGTTGTTACGAACTAGTCACTCAATTTAGATGATTATAACAACATGGCAAAAATACCAAGTTTTGAAAAAAAACAACCTGCCAATCTTTAAACTAATGTTTCCTTATAAAATTCTCAAAACCAATCCCGACCAATCAAAACAATACAAAGCTCTTATCAACTTATCAGCTGTCAAAACTGCTTTACAAAATACGGGTTTTCTCCCAGACCAATTTCTGAGAAAATAGGGGTTTTAGTTAGGTTTCCATATATCATCTCTTCAGCCTCTTCTTTTCCTATTGATTGGCTTGATCTCTACCTAGAGATGGAGAAAGCTTCACAAAGGAATTGCCTTCTCCTTCTCCTTTCACGTGTCTCTCTCTTTATCGCCCATGATATGATAGCCTTCCACTTTGAGCCACTTTTTGGTCTTTACTATCTTTACAAGATTAATTTTCCCAGCTTCAACTCAGTTCAGTTTTCCAATTTTGTTATTTGAATATTTATTTATCTTTTTCATTTACCTTCAACAACCCATTATTCCACTTTGGCATATCGACTTCTTTATTTATGACCTTTGGGTCCTGAATTGAAGTAAATTTCTGGTACCCTTATTTCTTAATTAATTTTTTGTTTTTATCATCATTTTATCAGATTTAACATGAAAAAAATGTAATTTAATTTATTTTATCTAAACATATTTCCTCAAACTGTTAGGGGTATTTTTCGGCGTTATACTTCAACACCTATGTTTCTAGGTTGAAAAACTCGACTTGAAGAAGTGAAAGACCAAGGTAACAATCAACAACAAATGTTCAATGTGATCTCTTGTATCCAAGTAGCATCAGAATCAGGACAACCATGCCATTTGACGAAGCGATGAAAACCACCTTCTCTATAAATCACAATCATCATCGAGGATAATATCCTGTGTAGAATACTGTGAAGGCACAATAGGTTCACCTTTGCTAACTTCACTGACACACGAGAAGGCAAAGTAAAAGCTCAAAGTGCCTCGATAAGGTATAAATCTTATCAACATATTCATATCAGCTGTCTTCGACCAAATCAGAAGATATGCATTAGATCGATTCACGAATGATAGAATAGGGCCCATAAGCTCTTGCATAAAGTTTTTAAAAATGTTTTGGAATTTTCGGAACCAGTCTGAGAACCATGACATATTCACCAACATTAAATTAGATTTACGATGCACATTAGCAGCCAGTTTATACTCTTCATTACTTAAGAAATCTTTCACTAAATCTTCATATAATCATGGACTCATGTTTGCAAAGTTTTCTGTAAGTTCAGACACACACATGTGAGGTGGTAAAGGAACAAGATCAATGGGTCCATGATGGGGTAGCCTTTGTCTTTCATTTAGACTTACCACCTGGTTAACAGTTAACATAATTGTTATAAGCAAACTTTGTTGTTGAATAAAATCCTCAAACACCTTGTTTTTACCTAACCAAACACCTAAAGCGTATCCTGCATGTTAACAACTTCAGTTTAACCATCAGTTTGAGGATGAAAACGGATAAGAAAATTTCAAAAGTAATTACTTAACATTTCAAAGTTTTCTAATAAAGCTGACAAATTTCACATCTATAGATAAATAGTGGAAGAAAGCCATACAAATTAACAAATTCTCTAAAGGTGGTAGTTCACTAGGCAACTCATGGGCACCATATCAACAAAATCATCGGCAAATTCTTCACTTCAGAACTTATCGACAATTGTAGAATCGAGATGGAACTACGCTGTGTATAACACATACCAGTCTCAATTCTACTTCTCTCAAACTTCTTTCATTTTAAAATATGTTCGTTCAAAAGTTTGAAATTATGATTCTCATGACTTTAGACTTATGAATAAATATTCTTTACCCTTGCCAAGGAATAAATGTTATATTTACCAAAATTAGTAACATCAAGATCCTTAAAGCGAGGCGACCTAAAAGAACATGTGAGGCGACATCCATGGATAGCACATCTACAATAGATTTCACTCATATAATCCATTTGAATAGGAAACTAAGATACCTTTGGCGACATGCAAGCGTATAGTCATTGCTCTTCTCTGAAAGTTTGGATGTCATTCTACTTTCCGTTTAACAATTTAACGGCATCATAGAAATCATTCATTGAACTACCCCACACGTCAATCACTAACACATTAACATCTACTACGTATGATTGTGTGAAAATACTAATGTTAATTATCATCTCTGAGTTGTGGACAGCACACATCTAACCACACCTACACCGCGCATCATCATCAAAATCTTCATAAAGATCTATCTTCATCACGAGAATAATCTAAGGATCAATAATTGGTCTTGCCTCTCCTCCAAACTACTATGTTCAACATATAATGCCCAATAATGCACGTTAGGATACTGAGGCAATAATATGCGTTAACGAAGGTAACCTGAATATCGTTGATTGGCGCTGGTTCAGCTGGCAAACAACCGGAGGGGTTCGCACCAACCTGGTTTCTTGATATAATGGTATTGAAACTGTATTAGTTTGGGTTTGTGGACTGACTTCGATCTTACGTACTCTGCAAGAAGGAAGGTTTGACATCTGTTAAGACGCGATATTGCATCTTCTCCAGATTCGTAAGAACGTACCATTATTTCATATTTTGATATTAGACACGGACATTAATAACGATGTATATTGATGGTCTCAGTCAAGAACTCAGCGCGTATTCAACGCTCAGTTGGCGAATATTGTTCTACGAAGGTGTTTGTTAGATCGTTGAGAATAAATGTTTCTGTAATTATGGATGATGTTTCTTCTAACGTAACTGTTACATTCGTTCAGATTCTTGGCGAATCGCGTCTTTGCTGCGCGATGCGCTGGTATGGCGGGTGGTTGTTTCGAACCAGCGACGGGTTGAACTCATGCCGGTGTTTTATTACGATAATGTTACTCGATGAAACTAACGGTCGAAACGTGGGATCGTTACGCCGCTCAAATGAAGGCTTTTAACGCGAAGCTTTGCCTGATGTCCACGCGGGTTGTGCTTTGCGTCGATACGCCGGTGCGTTAACGCCGTTGGTGCTGGCGGCGAGGGCGACATCTTCTCTTACCTGGTTTGGTGGAGTAGCGTTTGCCTTGGTGGTTGGTAATCTAATGGGGAAGTTAACGTCCGCGCGAATCCACAAAAGCCGATCACCTACGGTGAATTGAAGATCTACGTTGCAAAGTAACACCATTAACGAGGTTGAGCAATTGAATTACTATAAGTTCTGTTTTACCAGTTACCATGCAAACCATTTGTGAATTGTTGAACCGATGTGAACTGGACTTGAACCACGATTGGTGAAGCTGTTTTGAACCTATTTTTAATAGTTTGGCTTTGTATAATCATAATCTTAATTTACTATATTAAGGTCCCTATTATTCTAATGATCACATTTTGTACCAACACAAATTTTCATGATTTGCGACTAATCACACCAACATTGTTGAGTCGATCAATATGAAGAATTAAAGTCAAACTGATATATAGATAAGCTAGAAGGAAATAAGAGAAAATAGAAAATATAGCGAGAAGAAAATGGGAAAACGCGGGCGATGGCCAATGGAGCATTGGCATTGGAGAAACCTAGACTTTTAAATGACTGGCGAATTCCTTTGTGGATAAGCGAAATTTCTCAATTTACGGCTATCTTGTGATTAACTGTGACTAGCGAAATGTCACTATTCCTAAGCGAGAATTATGCATTTTAGCTACTCATTGGCTAAGCTAGCGAAATTTCGCTAAACTAGCGAATTTGGCTAGCTAATGAAAGCTCTTTCCTTCACTAGCGAGGCTCTCATGATTTAGCTATCTCTTCATTGATTCTAACTACTAAATTTTGGCGGTATGAAATCCTTTATGTCGTACTTTGCAATTAATGTAACCAACTTCAATTACACAGTGTATTACTCTTGTCCTTTAACTTAGTAAGTGTTAGGCTTTCTTGTATTTTCACACATTTGGGTTGGCTATATAAACACTGCCTTATAAGTTTGTAACCTGCTTTAATCTTTGGTGCTATCTATGTGACTTTCATTTTCTTTAGGTTTCTCTCTTCTCTCTCTCACTCTCACACTTTCTTGGTTTGCCAAACACCCTCCAGGGGATGACAACTTGGAGGATGACGGCTAAACCACTTCCTTCTTGAAGTAAAGTTTGGGAGGTGGATCTTCCCAGGTTAACATTCAGTTACCTTTTCATGGGGTTTGTGTTTTTGGTTCCCAAATCTTCAACTCTAGGTTTTTAGCTTTTTTTGATTTACTTTCTTGGCCAATACTTGCAGCTTTACAGGGTTGTAGTGTATACTTAACTTTGGGCCACACTAATATCCATTATAGTTGCCCTTTACGAACCCTTTGAGGTAGGTTAAAGGGTTGGGGTTTCAAGCGATAGTTGAATAGCATTGAATGTCATTAATTTGGCCAATACTCTCATGCTTTGGGATCCAGTGCACATTAGTGAGGAAGTGCGTGATTCTTTAAGATGGTCTTCTGAGCCTCTAAAATGATATTTATATGTTAGGTTTCTCAAATTAGGGTTGCATAGCATTTAATGTTATTGATTTGTGGCAATACTCTCCATGCTTGAGGATCTGATCACACTGTGCTGATCTTATTGGTTCTAAATTAGATGGTCTTCCCATTCGAATAATATTACCGAATGTTGGTTTTAGCGTAAAGGGTCATAGATGCATGCTACGCTGTTGGCTCGAATAGGGTTCATTTTTGGGTGAGGTTTGCTAGTTAAACATAGTCCGGGTTATGCCTTGGACTATGAGTTTGCTTATCTGTTGAAGTGGACCTCTAGATTCAGCCCTGGGACCTTAAACCTAGTGGCCCAATATTCAAGGAGTTCTTTTTCTTATTTTCTTCATTTATTTTAGGTTACCAAACCCATCCCACTTCCTGTTTTAGCAAACCCAAAATCGAATTTAATTCTGGTTTGTTAATTCAAATCATTTATACAGAAAACCCATCACGTGTTCTGACCCTGAACGCTATGCTGCGGTAGCTTGACTACACGGCCCCGATGGGAGAATACGGATACAAATTTGTTGATTAAAGCTCACCCTAGGTAGCGCGAATCAAACCCCGATTGTGTGGTGACCCGAATGTGTTTTCTAGCAGTTTCATCGCAATTCACCTATCTCATGTTTACCCCGAATGTTTAAAGCAAATCCATTTCTAGATTTATTGCATGAGTTTGTTATTGAAGCAGATTAACGATGATCAGTGATCTGTTAATTTAAATTACTTACAATGCATTAGTGAATCAAATTGTGTTTTATTTGCATCATGATGACAATTAATATAGTACCAGACTATCATTTAGTCTTGAGATAAAGGCACAGCAGTGCTTTAGTCAAAGTATTAAATCTCCACCAGTTGGATCTTTTGTGTTAGGTGAAAAGAAAAATTCAATACTCTTTTGTGTACGACATCTTTGAGATAGAATCTAAAATTTCATTAATTAAGGAAACTTATAACTATATAATCAAACAAATACAATCTAAAGTATAATGCAGTATATATCACATATGCGATGCAAAAAATTAACTAAAACAAACAAACATGTGTGTGTATATATATATATTAATACTCTTTATGCTATATCAAATAAACTATAACCTAAAATAATCAAACAAAATATACTTAAATATCGCGAATATTAACTAAGTTTCCAAAGTAAAATAAAATGTACCCGTTGAAGAACCTTTAAGACGCTTACAATTCCTTAGCATTAGTTTCTTGAGGAATCAAATAAAAGTACCCGTTCTCTTCTTGGTAGCCCCTCTCCATGCTTTCTCGTTCGGGCATTTGAGAGCTTTTTCAAGGGTTTCTTTCCTTTTTCTTGATTACGAGAATGTAGCCCTCTTTTTGCCTCCGATTCCAACTGAAATTTCGCTTGATTTGAACATCCAAAATTCTTCAATTCCTGTTCTGCTTAAAGCTATTGTTGCATCTTGCTTATATATGCACAAAGGGAAGAAAGATCACATGATCAAGACGACTTGGACATGCGCGACTGCCCGAAGGATAGTTTCTTCATGAATGATGTTGTTGCCCGACGCAAATTGCTTTACTTTATCTTAAATTGAAGATGCTACAAGAAAGTTTTGAGAAGAAAGTGGTTCTGTGGGGTTTTGGAGTGGTGTATTGTAAGGAAAAAGCAGCATCTCAGATGGAAAGGAAATAGAGTTTTAGACTCAAATAATTAGATTTGAAAGAAAAATTGCAAAAATTACGTTTGCTCAATATTTTTACATGCGTTGAACATATGAATTAAGATGGCAGAAATATCGTTGTCATAGATAGCGACAATTAGAATTTTTATCAAATGCCGCTGTCATGGACAGCGGTATTACGCACTACTTTCAGCATTAGTTTAGGTGCCAAACTAATTTTATAATTTTTTGTCAAATAAACGATATTGATAAAAACAAAGTATTATTCAGTTCTTAATAATTCTATATGGAAAACGAGAATTTCAAATATGAGTAAACCTATTTCAGGAATACACCACGAAACCGTAGCTTCAATTGATTGATATATGACCGAGATGTGCAGGGTTAGAAGTTAATATGTCAGGGTATGCCGTACAAATTGTTAACTCAGTTATAATAATTAAAGCGATGGCGAACAAAATAAGCATAATGAAGTTTTCAAGTTTTAATATCACACATCAAGTTTACAGTAACTGCAAAGATGTTTATTTATTGACCTGGCAGCCACTAACGGATATGGACTTGGACTTAGGGTTGGAATGAATCACGATTAATAATAATAATAAGTAAAAATGTCATTGGACTTGTATAACTGCGCTTATTCTCCGTGCCCCGTCAACTTTAGTACCACTTTCGATTACCTTCTACACTCGACAATATCAAGGTTTGGGTCCTTTTACTTAGGGGAAATTCTGTGTGGGATTGGATTTGATCGATCAGTGGGATTGTGGTGAATTTGATGCCAGTTATCCCCACGGTATGTGAGTGATCAGGATTAGTGGTATTGGACCCAACATAGTCAAGGTATTTACACTGTTAAAACAGGCTAGGCTATTGTGTCTTGCATCAAACCATGGTGAGTCCTTAATTTATCAATCGTGTAGCCAAAACTATGGAAATTGCACCATCCCTCTCTCATGTGGAGCCCTATACCAACACATGGAGAGTCAAGCAAACAAAACAGAGTCCTCTATAGACTTTCAAATCAACAAATATGGACTAAATTACAGAGAGGTAATTCGAACCTAAAACCCAAAACCTTTTGTCAAACAAAACTCTAATACCATGTTAAATTATCAACTCTCTTAGAAATTAAAGCTTCTAAGAATTGAGTTTAATATGACTATCATACTTTTATTTTTATTTTTTGAAAAATATATCATACTTTTATTAACAACCCCAAGTAAGACTTCATAAGAAGGAAACTTGACCATGTATTACCAAATTGTTCACTAGTGCTAGCATCTTCGGGTAATCACTCCTCTCTAACCACCATACAGGTGAGAGAGTTTTACAATTCAATTTTAGTTCTTAGAATGTACCACAGGTGAAATACTGATTACTCGATTTTCCTGGCCGAGCCTTCTTACCCATGCTTTCTAGATCCCTTTTTTTGCGAGAGTTTTATTTCTCTTATATATCATCTCTTTTTATCGGTTTAATAGTTTTATAACATTTTTCTATAGATTGGATCTTCAGATCTTGGGTCGACCCATTTACGACTTTATCAACATCTCCCGACTGCTGCAAGATGTGCTTTGGAATTCTCGATTCACTAACATCCAACGTCTAAAGAAAATTATTCGACAAATGGTGTGTGATAGAAGAAATACATTTGTTTGGTGCTTCAACATATCTTTTGTTAGAACATTTGGTTTCATCCCAAAAGTTTTGAGTGAATTATATCTTCATTTAACATCATGTTTAAATTTGTACCCCAATCTTATTCATCTTTACATTTTATTGTATACACTTAATCTCTGCCATCTGCTTCATTTGTATCTTACGAATGTTACGGCCCATCTTCCATAGTAATATAATGATTCCCAGATATTGAATACATTTTTTTAATGTAATTGAAAAGTTTCTTTCAACCTCTGCAACTTAAAACTAACTTGCTTTGATATGAAAGGATGGAATTATTTCATTTAGTGACATATTAAGCTAACAATATCAATTTCTCACCAGATATAGCTAAAAATTCAAAAGAGTATATGGACTATATATGCTCTAAAATAAGTAAGGATCTTTACTGAAATCGAGGATCAATCTCTCGTTCTCTGTGTGGGTCACATTAACCTATATGACATAAATACTGTCTTTATAGTGGTTTCACTTGTCTAAGTGTATATGCCATCCAACCGCACTATCTGAACTGTATTCAACTTCCTCTTTGGTACTTTGAGTTTTGCATTCTAAATCTCCAACCTTTAGCTTCTATATACTTTGCAATTTTAAACGAATAAATATATATTGTAGGCATTCACGATTCGATCTTCCTTCTCGACCTCATCTGATATAATCAGTGACACCATTTATGCCACTTTTCCTCACTTTGCCATTAACGATATCATGGCTCTCATCCAACCTCTCTTAACGGTCGGTTGGGCAGGTACTCTGTGTGAATGGAGACCCGACTTGCTTCTTGCTAACATAACTAAGAGCATCTCATTTTTTTTTATGTGGCGATAAAGGTGAATAACAAAATCTTTATACTCTTATTTATAATTGAGTACCATACAAACAATTAATGTTTTAGTCATAACATTTGATCAATATTAAACCTATCAATCTAGAACTTATAATACGAACATTTCTTTCAAGAATGGTTTGTGAAAGGATCAACTGTCATTTTTCTGATAACAAATTATGTATTTTATAAACACTTATTAGAATTTGTAATATCTCTTATAAAATTATTCTTGTATTATCTACTGTTTCATTCTTCCATGATGCCAGATCTTTTACATAAGCAATTGCGACTTAGTATCACTATGAGCGATCGTTGGCTGCGAGAAGATCCTTTGACTATTCCCAAACCACCAAAATCTTCTATTGCGGCTTCTTATGCTGTTATTTGAACATGCAACGAATTCAGCTTCCATGGTTGACAAAGCTATGCAGTTGTTTCTTTTCTTCTCCATTAATAATGGCACGATTATAAAAATCATACATTGAGTTGATTTAAACTCATCTAAATTTGCTAATCGGCATGAATAGCCACTAATATAGTCTTTCATGATAACATGAGGGAATGATCTGTTGTGCCTTTTAGATGCACCATAGAATCCTTTTCCACTGACCT
Organism: Tetrastigma voinierianum; assembly: GCA_016808115.1. Classification (NCBI taxonomy): domain Eukaryota; kingdom Viridiplantae; phylum Streptophyta; class Magnoliopsida; order Vitales; family Vitaceae; genus Tetrastigma; species Tetrastigma voinierianum. Next base: position 221,295 of record JAEQBH010003481.1, on the reverse strand, counting down.
CTAATATTCAACATTCACGGATTGTGGCTTGTAACGATATAATACCAACAAATAGTGAATATGGTCTGCATTGTCAGCGGCATGTTAAACTCGACAACTTTACTAGAATATGGGGTGATATATTTCTCTTACTATTACAAGTCTTTGGACCCATTCTTTGCTTGAATATTCCTCTTTGCATATGAGTATCAATGGGGTTACATTCACCGTGTAAAAATGATTCTAATACCATTTTTTGAATATATTATTCCTGCAGAAAGACACAGTCTTTTAAACGTTCTTTGGATATTAACTCGAATATAAGATGCTTAACATATTTTCCTCCAAGTAGATGATAACCACTCTTTAATGGGCTTTACAAACTCCGTCATTTCAGCCATTAATATATCATCCACCTTAAGATAATAATACATATCTATCTTTATCTTTCGTTTCACATAAACCATGATGAATATTGTCAATATTGGTGAAATCACACAAAGTAATTTCATTATGAAATTTCAGAGTACCGTGCTCTGGATGGTGTTCAATTCACTTATAACAGATCTATTCATTTGCATGCTTTATGCTCTTGGCTTGGGTGCCAAAACCTACGGGTTGTTCCATATAATTTCTTCATTTAACTCTATTAAGAATGTTGTTTTAACCTCCATTGATGTAATTCAGATCAAAGTGACTACTAAACTAAATTAGGCTAATTGATAATTTAACTCGGAGAGTCTCCTCATAGTCTACCTGTTGATACAACACTTTGTACAATCCCGGGCTTTATGCTGATGATTCCATATACTTTATGATTTTAAAATTATTGTTGATGCTGATTTGACGAGATCTTAAGTCGAGACTTGATTTTCTCTGTGCTCATTCTTCTTCATTGTAACTCAATAACGTGACTCTTTTCTATAGACAAGTAAGAGCTTCATAACGTGAAGCTTAGGTTCATTTTCTTCATGTGATTTTCAGATGTTTCTATTCAATCTCAAACCTTAATTGAGGAATGCTTTGTAGAACTTTTTCTGTTATATTAGGCTCTTCAGGTACTTTCATTTCAGGCACTTGTCCCACATCGCTCTAAGATTCTATGGTCTTTTTGAAGTGGTATAGTTCAGATCATCATTTCTATGAAGCAAATATCAATTTCTCAACCTTTGAGAAATCATTTTCTAAGGCTCTTTCATCTATTGATTCTATTTAGTTGCCTGTTCCATATGCAATTTTCTGCCCTATGATTTCCCTATCTTTAAATTATTACTTATCATCTAATAAATATACATTTTTCTTACCCCTTTAATTTCCAAATTTAGGGGATGGATTATGGACAAAGTCGTTGACCCCGAGGATCATGAATTATAAATAGGGCTTTATTGTTCACATATGGGGTGAATGTGGAACAGATTTTAGGAGTTACTCAGGTTAACGTATGTCTTAAAGTCATTGTAAAGAAACATCCCGAGCTAAGTGGAGAGTTTTCTTGACTCTTATTGACTAACATCTACAACAATGTTCTCTTCTAAACTAACATAATTTGTTGCCAGTTCTGAATCAATTGATATCTTTCCTTCACCTACTCACTTCACTTAATTAATTATGGTCTCAAATACAAATATTCTTCTACTAGATGATTCTTAATATTAACTTTCATATCTAGTTGATTCTCTCAACAAAATTAAATATATTGTGTGAAGCAACTTGACCTTCTGACATGGGCTGTCAATCCAACATGGCATGTCAGTGCAAATCGTCTATAAATGACTAAATAAAAGCACCTTCTTATATTGTCTCCACTCGCATGGATACAAATATACTCATACCGAATGGATTAATTCAATAGTTTTCCTTTCTGGTTCTTACAAATATTTCTTGTTCATTTCTATATTAAGACAATATTCAAAAGTGGACTATCAACTTGAATATTGACTAAAGATTTTTCTTTTTTAACCAATATATTCATCTTTCTTGTCTAATATTGCTAGTCTAACTTTGTATGAAGTGACCAAGTTTCATCATATATATTAATGAAGATGTTGAATAACTCTTATTGGTGCCTTTCAACACATCATTTTTAAATAAAATCTTAAACCATTAATAAAAAATACATTAATAGTTGTTTAAATACAGTTCTAGTACTGGATCATGAAATGGGTTTGACCTAAACTGAGGATGACGCGGCCCCAAGTTTACTAGCGATCTAGAACACTATTACATCAACTGCAAGGAATGGTCGACCCGATGCTTCAAGTCGATTTACGAATTTTAATTCCTTTCTATTTGCACCTTGACTTTACCGCAAATCATCACCCAGACAGAAAATTCAATCCAACATATCGCTCCATGGTCTCAGCTATGTGATCTTATTGGCGGCAATCTCTACGATCCACAAAGATATGAATTGATCAACATTACCTGACTAGATACAAGGGTTATTGAATTATTGCATTCTAGGACATACCTTCTTCACACTGTTCATGAGCAAGTGTTCTTTTTCACAATTTGTGGCATTTTAAACCTTTTTATCTTTCTTTACACTCTTCTGACGTTTCTGTCTTCAGCACTGAAGTGTCATCAGTTTCTTATTATTCTTTGTTAAAGACTTCTTCTTAAACTTGAAACTGATTTTTCTTCATAGGCTTTGTCTCTACATATACTTGTGATTCATTTTGAGTGGTGATGGGAATCAACAAAGCCCATATCTAAGTTCTCTCTTGTAATCAGCTCTTTGATATAGTGACGTCAGAATTAGGCTACAGGATGAGTTTCTGTCTGAATGATTTAAGATGATCAAATAATTGTTGATTTGGATTTTAAGGTGAGTGATACTGGGAGTGATGGTTCTGGCGAGTAAGGCTAAATAAATGCTAAATATAACTCCTTGAAGTGTTAGTCATGGCGGGTTGAGTTCTACCAGTGTGAAGGTCCTCGGGGTTATTTCTGCGTTGGGAGATCTTTTCTCAATCATCTCAAAGCATGGATCTTCATTTGGCTTTAGCTAACCCAATATTTATCCTTTTGAAAATATGTCTCACTTTGTGATCTGAAGCGTGAAAATGATCTCTCTGGACTCCCTTAATGGGTCATAGTACCAATATGAAATCTCTGGGTGGTCTAACAATGAAATCCACCAGACTTAGCTTTACAAATAAGCCGCCATTAAGGAAGTTAGGATAAAACCTACGATTAGAAAGAACACATTGATGGTGGATCCCTCATGACCTGGGGGCTCTGTGACCTCAGATCTACTGACTTTGGCTAAGGAGGAAGGGTTTAACGCTCATCTCCAAGTTTAGTATCCGCTTGATTGTTGTAGAAGAAAATAGAAAAGGAAAATTGACTGGCCAGGAAAGCGGGAGGCAGCTTCGAAATTTATTATGAGTGAGTTGATGTTTCTGAAGCACTGGCTCCCAGCTTATGCAGTACCAGTGGGAAATTCATAAAACAAACACCAAACATAAGTTATTACAAGGGTGAAAAGGAGAAAAACCAAAGCGGTGGTTTGTTTAAGCAGAGCAAAATTTTAGCTGAGCAGGAAAGTGATTTTGTTATCATAACAGAAAATTCAGCCTCTTGTTACATGTTATTTTCATGACCTCCACTAACTCTTGTTCACATTGCTCTACCTTCATTTTCTTCTATTTTCCTTCTTCTTTCCTCTTGGTCTCTGATGATCTATGATAACAGATTTGGCTCAGTGCCGTGTTTGGATCGACTTCGACAATGTTGGCATGATTATTCATAGCCATATGAGTACCACAAAATCGATCGTTAGAATAGTAGGAGACAACAATGTGTGTAAATCAGTTAGTAGAATGATTAGTATACAAAAAGCACTCAAAACTATAATAAATAGGGTTCAAAATACTTTTGAGCTTTAATCACTGACCTACGCATTGTTAGTCCCTTAGCGATGAAGAAAAGAAAGAAGAGCATCTGGCGACTAACGAAATAATGTTCTGAAATTATATTAAAAAGTTGTAATTGGTAATGCTAACCTAAGTAAGAATCATCAATGTAACATTGTCCAATAACTATCTCATGAGAAGGCTGATACTAAAGTGATATCATGACCTCATTCTTGGTGAATCAACAAGAAACTTCCACCAAAATCTAAGTGTTTATTTGATGATTCAACAATATATTTAGCGCACTCTCCCCCCAACAGCTATTACTACACGACCTAGCATACTAACTAACCTAAATAGTCAGGACCCACCTCTTATTTCACAATTCTTTTTGTGTTGTAGGTACAATCAAAGTTAAACTCTTAAATTAGTGTGAAGGTTCAATAAACCGAAGGTTTAGGGCATCAAGCCATAAGGATCTTTAGACCTGAAACTCTAAGGTTTCTTAGAACTCCCGAATGATTTCGAGATCCAGCACCTGCAACACTAACTCACCCATCACTGCATATAACGAACAAAGTCGGTGACTCCCGACAGTGAAGGTTTAGAGGCATAGGGCTTTACAAAAACTTTAAATGTACCCGCCGATAAGTGCTCGGGTTTTAAAGGCAAGCATTACTGATATTTATTCTTTTTCTTTGTCTCACTACTTTCTTTTCTTTCTTTTTCTCTTTTTCCTTACAAGAAGACGCATTGGCCTTCTTTCCCACATGGGTCCTTAACCTATTAAAGGTGGTGTGAAACTAGAATGGGTTCTTAAAAATGGGGATTCTTTGTGGTTTCTGACCATCAATTGAGAACCTAATCAGTGCTCAGTGTTATGGTTAGATAAAGTTGAAGAAGAAAAGGTTTTGAAAGTAACAGAATTGTAATAATCCACTTTCAAATTAGGCGTAAAATTAATCACGCTCAGTAAGTGAACAAAAGTTTAATTTTGAAACTATGAGCTAGAAGCGAAATATAAAATTTTAGTTTACAAATGGGTCCAATTTTGAAAAATGAGATTGTATATTATATGACTTTATAGAAATGGAACCGACAAGCCCTTGAACATCACAAAATGGGCTTGCTTAAAATAGTGCTAATATATTTGAAAGTCCTTCCTTCTTTAACTCTCCCAGCCCAAACGTGGGTTATCGAAATGGACTGATTTGAAATTTGGAAGTATTCTCTGACAGGATGTGATCGTTTCAGATGGAGAACTTCTGGTTTCATGACTTCCTTGATATAGTTTGACTTTAGCTTATTAAAGTTAGAAAGAAGAAGAAAAGAGAGGGAAAAAAGTGACCGATTAGACATTTTAAAAATTATACCTTCATATTAATTTAAAATGTATTCTTTATTCTATTTAAGTTTACTCTACAAAAACTTATGTAATTTTAGACTTCATAAGCAGTTTGGATGAAAAAATTATGACGAAACAAAATTGGAGGTCAAAGTGGGACCCATGCGAAAAATTTTCATTATATTCTTCAACCAACGAAAATTCTTGTGTCTTGGCTCCCTTTTTTTTTAAACAAATAAACTAATTAATAATAAATAAAAAATAAAAACTTATTTTTAAAGATTAATTTATATATATATATATATATATATATATATATATATCATATATATATGTATGCTTCTTTATATATATATATATATATATATAATATTTTTTAAATTAAAATTTTTTTTAAATATATAATATATAAAATAAAACAATAATAAAATGGAAACGTTGTGCGATGTTTTGTATGTAGTGGAAAATTTCTGATTTTTTAAGCTAACTTAGCCGAAAATTCAATTTATTTGCCAACTGCACTAAATTTTATTATAATTTGTGAAAATTCGCTATCATTCTGAAAAATTTTACTTTATGCCATGCTTATGGTATAACTTTCTATTTCTTAAATTCTTTAACTATACGATCTTCAATCAGAAAGCTTCTGAAATTTTCTGGCTTGCAAAAATTAATGCAGGAAAAATTAAGAAAAATTGAGAAAAGTGGAAAACAAGTTAGACAAGATTAACATAAAAATTATGGAAAATCTAAGGAAAATTATGAAATCTAATTAAAAATAAAATAAAATAATAAAAATAAAACAAGAAAAATTAAACCTGAGTGGGAATTTGTGCTCCCCCGAGCCCGATTTTTAGGCCTTTGGAAGGCAGCATTGAAAGCTAGTGGAGCTTGTGTGAGAATCCTTAAGGTCCATATTATCAAACTTTGTGCCCGAACCATTCACTATGCATCTGCCGGGTATGAACATATGGTGTTTTCTAATAGTGGCAAAGGTGCATGCGAGTGGCCACTAATCTCTTGAGGAAATTTACCTGACTGGTGATGTTTGCACTGACTTTGAGGCCAGGTCTTTCTGCCAGTTTTGGAGTTTGATTCAAGGTGTGGGCAATATGTACACCGCGGTAGTGGTGTTGTGGGTGGTCTTGGCATTGGCAGTGGGGGTTCGGTCACGTGGGAATTGGTTGAAGGACATGCTTTAGGGCTCTTCCACTGTTCTTTCCCATACCCTCCTCGGTCTAAAAGAGGGAAGGATTTCTTCTTGGTTCTCCCTTAGAAAAACAACATCACACATATCTGAGGATTCAAAATTTTCTACCGATGGGGCTGGCAGTGAATCACTGACTCCTCACCATGGTGTCCTTAGGCACTTTTCCTGCGGTGGACATTCTTAGCTGTTCGATGGAATTGGGTCTTGATGGAATCTTGCGGGGTTGTATCATTCACTGCTCAAAATGTTTTTCGACCCATCTTCTAATTTCTTGTTCAATTGTCTTCCGCAGTGGTAATTCACGATTCAAACAGGCATTGTTAATCTCCTTATTCTACGCCACAAGTCATCCACTATCAGGGTAAGGTCGAAAATGGCTTGTTCAAATGGAGGGATTAGTATGATGTTTGAGGTATTGTGAGGATTGAAGCATAAATGGAGGGTTCAGGAGGAGCATATTGTGGAGGTCTTGGTTCCCATGAGGAATTAGTGTGATTCCCCCAACTATGGTTGTAAGCACTACCATATGGTGAACTCAACCATTGGTTTCTATAGTCCCTCATGGACCTATATTCATTTGGATTTCTCTCCACAGGTTGTTGACTTTGCCATGGCCCGGTTCTTTGTTCTCATGGTGTGCTATCAATCTCTGATGCCAGGTAGCCTGGTTCTAATCCGAGGGTGGATTCTATGACAAAAAACGGGGCAACGAAAACTAACACGAAACTATCTAGCGGCCCACTTTGTTTTTTTTTTTTTTTTGAAACTAAGAAAATGACATTCGCATCTGTAAAGCAATTCACGGTACTTGTGATGGTCCACAGTGTTCGCTAATCAAATGCGCCCAGGCACCATCCGACAGCGGCGCCATTTGATTACCGTGCCCACGATGGGTGATCGGGAATCAACAAAAGTTATATCCTAAGTTCCTCTGGCCGTCGTATTCTTTATGATATAGTGATCTAGAGATTAGAACACGAGGATGGGTTTTTCCTACTCATTACAAATGATTTAAGTGAAGTCAAAAATGGTGAATTTGATTTGGATTTTAAAGTGGTATGATAAACCGGGGAGTTGATGGTTTGTAAGCGAAATTTAAATAAAATACAAAATGTAAATAACTCTTAAGTATTGGGTCAACTGAGGTTGAGTTCTGGTCAGCGAGAGGTCTCGGAAGGGTTATTTCCTCGCGTTAGGGAGGATGACATATAGTCATCTCCAGAACCGGATCTTCATTAACTTTAAAACCTAACCAATATTTATCCTTTTGGCTGCATCTTGCCCATCGGTGGTCACCAAGCAGTGAAGAAGAATGGTCTCTAGACTCCCTTTCAATGGGTCATGAAGGTAACTTCTTATGAATATCAATGGATCTAACAATAGAATCACCCCGAACCTAAAGCTGCAAATAATAGCCATTAAAGGAGATTCGAAGGATAAACCTCAGTTAGAAGAAAGGGAGCTTAATTGATGGCGGTGGATACTGCGTGAAGAAGCGAAGAGGCCTCCGTGACTCTGGGATCTACCTGACGGCCACCATTCAGGAGGAAGGGTTTGGCAGCTCATCCTCAGGATTCTGTCGTCCTTGGAGGGTGTTGGCAACTAAAATAGAAAAGAAGGGGGAAAGAAAATGACGGCGGAAGCGGAATTTGAAAGCTTCCCAGGCCCATGTGATGTGTTCCCCACAGACGCCCAACTCTAACCTCATCTATTGTTAGCGAGGAAATTACAAAAACAAACCAAAACATAAGTTGTCTGGTAGAAATGAGAAAAACCAAAGCGAATTAGTTTGAACACAAAAACGGGAGTAAAAATTTGGCATATCATATGAAGTGAATTTATAACTGCACGATTAATTTTATTCTGATGAATTCGACATAGCAATTGCACTATTAAACCGTTTACTATCACGGCATCTTGTTCATTAACTCTTAATTTTTCTTTCGCTTTATATCTTCTTTTACTCTGAACTTAGTCTATGATGTTGAGTTTGACTGGTTATTTTGTGTTTGGATCGATTCGACAATGTTGGCATGATTAGCTATAGCGCACCAAAATTTGCCACAAATGCGTCTGATGAATAGTAGGGACCTTAATGTGTAAATCGGGTTCAATTAGAATGATTGGTATACAAAAGCACTAAAAAGCTATTAGCACTTTTTGGCACTAATCGGCTTGCTTCAGTTGGACGAGGAAGCCTGAGTCTCTCGGCTTCAACTCCTAGATGGCGAACAATGTTCAAAGCTGTTTAACTTTCATTATCGTCATATTTATACCGACCAGCTTTCTGGCAAAGATAGATATTTGCTTCCTTTGTTGTATTGCTGAGGATGTCGAGATGTCTTGACTCTCTTATCATTCTTTTCGTCTCACTGAATGTTGTTTCATGGTATGGTTTGGGCGCATCTCTTATAATTTCATTCATTATAAGTTCTCTGTTCCGTGGTGGAAAAGTCCACCATATTTTTCTTTGAAGCTTCCCATCATGACGATTGGAACACCTAATTATATAGGAGATCTCTTAATACCATAATAATGTTATCTGCGGGCTAAGGTGTTTTTCTTTTTCCAAGCTACATAAGCCTCTTGATCTCTCCTATGTTGAGCAGAGCTTCCTTGTTCAGGTTCTGCCATTAATTGATTCAGAGTTTCTACGACTTCTTGTTCTTCCATAACATACTGCATTTTCCTATGCCATATGACATAGTTATCCCCATTAAGCTTTTCTCCCTTATTTAATTCCGCTATGATGTTTCTTTGTTCTTTGAAGACATTTCTAATGCAATTAACATTTTCTGTATTATGGACTTGATACTCACATCTTTACGTAATCATGTAATAATTTTAAAATTGTAAGAAAAGCGAAAGTTCACTAGGTTCCCAGTGTCAGAATCTACTAATAATTTATTATTATTACATAATCAAACTTGAAGAAAGAAATTACAATTTATAACACCATTACGTAAATACACTATTTCAATAACATTAACTCATATGTTTGAATTCATACATAATATGGAAATACATGTTCTCCATTCATATACATAATATGAAGTACATAACTCTTATTCATATCTAAATATGAAAGAGTAAATATACTCTCTAGTCATCATCTTTTAGATAATACATCATTTATTATTCTAGATGTTATTACCAAATAGTCAGTGTTCTCTTCTAATCTTTGTCTTCGCAAACTAGGAAAGATGGAGAGTACAGTTGTTCTCTTGACATTGACTTGACAAATTCTATTTAATCGATAACTTCATAGATACTACTAAGTTCAAACCATCTATCATACCCGATGATTATCGCATTCTGAATTCTTTCCCAGCTCTCTTTGTGCTGAGGTGTCCATTTAATGTCTTCTGAAGGAGCAATGTTTTCTGACTTGAAGAAAAAACATAGTCTTCTTATAGTCTTCTTATTATTTGAAGTACATGGTCAACATGTTGATCTAAAGTGTGACTAGGATTCCTTTCGTAGTTCATTAGGCTTTCTATCCTTTGGTGTTCTCCTTGTCCTCTTATGACTCTCCTTGTTTTCCTTATATGTACCATATTTGAGATCTGAGACAAATTTGGGACCAATTTGTAAAATATAAATGAGTAACATATATACTCATCCAAGCTTTATCTCTTCTAAAGACCTAGTAACATAATATCACATAAATGGTCATAATGGTGTGAACACCTATTAAATATTATTAGGTCTCAGGTTCGAATCCCTTACAATGCAAGTTTTTATGTGTATTTTAATTAAAATCCATGCCACTTCATCATGATAGATTAAAAAAAAAAATTCATCTCAAGTCATATTCAGATAATAAAAAAAAAACTTAATAGATAAAGGTTACAAATCTATTTTTGAATTTTAAATATGTGAATATAGAAATTAAAATTTGATCTCCCTTCTCTCTCAATCTCTTGCGAGAACCAATCACATACTTAGAGGTAATACATTCAAACACAGAGTCAAAGAAATATAAATCTGTTCTCTAATTATTAGAAAATTTTATCTCTCCTCGGAATATAGATCTCTAAAATTTGTTTCAAAAAATCTACCTTATATACCTTACCATATATTTTTGTTTGTTTTTTAAATACCAATCTTCATCTGAAGTCACAGAGATAAAATTTCGATCTCTATTCTAGAATCTCACATAGACAACCAAATGTATCTCGACCAACTATGAAAGCGAAAAATCAATTCACAAAAAAAAAAAAACTCAAAAAATATAATTCTCGAATAAATCGAGAGATAAATGATAATTCAAAATGTTAAATAATCAACTACAGAAAAAATTCTTTTTTATATAGTTTCTTAAACAATTTTTTTTTTTCATACATGGAGAGAGACGGAGAAGTTTGCATTGAAACTCATCAAACAACATATATCCAGAAAAATATGACTCAGTTCTTACCATGTCAGAGAAAGATGACAAACATCAATCATGCTCATTTTAATGATTTGAGAATTCAATTTTGGTCTTAGAATGTACCATAGTGAAATCTGCGACACTTCTCGTTTTCACGACCCAAGGCTTGCTCTTCTCTCTTTCTATATCTTTTTTTTTGCAAAGAGTTTATTCTGCTATATGTCGCTGTGGTTTTAAAGAAGTTTTCAACTACTTTAATACCACCTTTCTTATAGTTGGATCTTGGATCTTGGGTCAACCCATTTGGGCACCACTGTCAACACTAGGTAATCCCGCGAACCTTTTTGCAGTAATGAACTAAATTTAATATTATATATATCTTTTAATACTATTTTTTTACCAATATTTATGAGGTTTTTTTAATTAACAATGAATATATAATTTTTTATTTAGTTAATGTAGATATGACTTAATAATTATTAAGTATTAAATAGTTTTTATTAATATTATAACTATATTAAATATTAAGTTATTTATTTTATTGTACCAAATCAACATATAATATATTAAAAATATATTATATTAGTACGTGTTTGTGTGTGATGATATAACTTGATTCTTATAAATATTTGTTTTAAAGAATATAAATAATTGGTTAAGTCTATCGTATACACAGTTAAATGCAGTGTAAAAATCTTTCAACGTTCAAAAAATATAGGGCATAGGAAAGGGGAAGGGTCTTGGTTGAGTCCTATTAGAGGGATGAGCCACTGTACCATTATAAGCTAGTGATCTTTTAACTTTTAAAAAAAAAAAGATTGTTAAAGACCTCAATAACTAAAGTATAAAACTAATAATTTCCATTTTTTTTTGGAATGATTCGTGATAATTCTAAAAATGTCATGTCATTCGTGTATTTAATACCTATCTTGAAAAATGATTATTTTAGAAAGAAAACTTAATAAGAGAGGTATTGCTATCAAAATGAGGTAAAAAGTAATATGAAACAAAAATATATTTTATCAAATCTACCTGTATTATGATAAAATAAAAATATTCTTATGATATATGTCTATCATATTAACATATTTACAAAAAGTGACCAAACAAATATTTATTATATCATTTAACAATCAATTATTTTATGTTTTAAATGTTTTGAAATATTCTGTGTACTTTACAAAATACAAATATTTTGCACATTCTAACATCTTACTTTTTCTATTGAAAAAACTAAATATCTCTTTTATTTAGAAATAATTTTAAAAATTATAAATAAGTTATGCTATTAAACATTCATTATCTAAAGCATATGTAATAATTTACTTTGAGTTAATAACAAAAAAACAAATGCCCCTTAAGTCTATTGCCCTAACTGAATTACTTTAACATGTCTATTTTTGCTTATTTTAGTGATTTTAATTTTTTTTAAGGTAGACTTGAATCATATATGCCTCTCTCATTTATCTGTTCTTTCTAACATCTTTTTCTGTTAGTTAGGAGGGATTGAGTTTTTGATATTTTGAGCTTTGGAAATCGTATTTACTACGTATTTTTTTATCGTTTCTTTCTTAATAAAATTGTTCTTCATATTTGAGTTTTTAATTTTATTAATTTTTATTGATTTTATTGTCATTTATTACGACGTACCTTAGTTAATAGTTTTGTGATACCAGTAGTTTGGTTTTTTATTCAAATACTTGTTGTAGTTTAATAGTATATAGAGGCGATAGAGGCGATTAGACAATAAGAATGTTGATCAGTAGAGACAATAAATCGAATCGTAGTCGCTAATATGTTCTGAGCTTCTGATAACAATGTCATTCGTTATGAATTATTCAAATATTATTGAGAACAAATGAATTCGTTATCTTATAATTATATAATTATTAGTTATCTTAAAGTTTTGGCAAATTTGGTTATGTTTTTTATATTCTCATTAGTAGTTTGAATCGATAAAATTAATGATTTTCAATTTTTCGTGTTCAAAAAATTTTATCATAATTCCCACTTTCTAGTATTTTAAGTAAATATTGACTAATATCTTGATAATAAATAATTTAAATATATTATATAATGTTTACCAATATTTTGATAATGCGTAAATATAAATAATAATTCAATCAAAGCCCTCTTACTAACTTCTGGGAGATGTTTCCTTGTTATTTATATTTTTATTTAGTAATTTGATTATTAAAAAAAATAAGGAAAAGAAATTTAAAAATAATTTTTCATTTTGATTTATTAAAAATAAAAACTAATGTTATTTGTTAAATATTGCCATTTACCTTTTAATACTCATACAATGAAAAAAGTAAGACCTATATTTAGAATAGCATAAAAACAATTTAGTGACTTTAATTATATTTATATTATATTTTTTTATTGTTTTATTATTTTTATCATTTTAACTTTCATATGAAGTAATAAAAATATAAATTGAAAAAGAATAATATTCTAATGTTCAAATTGAATATTAGAAAAAATAAAAGAAAAATAAATGTAAATATAAGTGTTAAAATTATATATTTTAATGTCTTTAATTTTATGTTTTTTTTATAACTATTTACTTTACCTTATAAAATTTTCATTTTATATTATTTAATTCTATTCATTTATATAATTAAATTTTCTTCCAAATTTTGAAATTACTTATAAAAATATAAAATTAAGAAAAATATATTCATCATTTCCATTAGATGATAGAAAAACAAGAAAATAAATGTAAATAAAATTAGTTAAAATTTATATATTTTTAATATTATTTAATTTTTATGTTTTTTTATAACTATTTACTTTGCATTACATAAAAATTTTCGTTTATCTATTATTGTTCTATTAAATCTTTCCATTAAATTTTTCTTCAAATTTTGAAATATTATTAAATTTTCTCAAAATTTTATTGAAATAATAACACATTCAATATTATATTTTATTTTTAATTTGAATTAATAAATTAATATTTTCTCGTAATTTTCATTTTTAAAATTAGCTGTTTATTTTATTTCTAATTTCCTTTTTCGTGTCCTGTAGTACATGCTGGGCTGTAGGGCCAGAGCAAGGCTTCAGATGACACTCCGACCAATCCAAAAGTGGTCTGAGCACGGCCCAATATAAATCAACCTTGGATACAAGCTCCCTTTCTCCTTTCTCGAAACAAACAACTCCCTCAACAAGTGGTTTGGTCAGTGAGTGTGGAGCAGAAAGAAATCATGATCAGAGTGGAAGAATCAAGGCGCTATTCTTACTGGTAAGGAAAACCAGGCCTTAAATAAATGTGACTTTATGTTTAACTCTAAGTTCCCTCGAATACGCCATTTAGGCTCTACCTCTGCCTCCCAGGTAGCTCATGTGACGAAGCTTCTCATTCTCTCTTTCCCTATCTATTTGAATTTTAAAATTCACTGAGGTTTGGTTTAGGTTTAGGGTTAGGGTTAGGGTCTGCGTGGAACTAAACCCTAAAACCATATCATAATTTGATTTTAAAAGATTTGAGTTTATAATCAGCAGGTATAGGTTGCGTTCCTGGTCCGAGCTGAACATCTACGTTTGTTTGTTGCTTTCTTCATTTCCTTTACTGCCAGTGAGCTCTTTGGTGTAAGATGTTTTCCAGTGTTATTCACAATGTATGTTGATCTAACTGGTTTCCGGATTCTCTCTCCCTCCCCACCCCCGTGTAATTTAAGGCTTTGGAATGTGAGGACAATCGACCATTGAAGGACTTGGATCGAAACAGTGCACTGGAAAGTTCCTTTTTAACTCACATTCTATACGATGATTTATTTATGATTTATCTTTGTTGTGCACATCGAGCCTTAGTTTGTTTCTCAGGCATGTTACACCCACACTTAAATGTTAATTCCTACATATGAGTCAAAATTAACTTTATAGGTGACATTTAGGCCATCATTTCTCCATTTGTAGCATTTCTAGTCCATTATTCATTTAACTAATATTGATTGGCAGTATAATATAAAACTGGATTTATAATTGTCCATCCTTCTCTTAAACCATGATTTTTGTCTTCCCTTCTTTGTTTAATTTGGTGTGATAATGGATAAACTAAATCAACTTATATATTGTTATATGGTAACTATGTTTGCTCAATTCTGAAGGATTACTCTAGTAGAAAGGATGCAGGGATGCCCTGTGAATTCATATACAGTAATTCTATCCCTTTTCTGGGTTCCCATGGTCTTACCTAAGAGGGAGTGTTTAGCCACTATGGATGGAGAAATGTCATGGCTTGAAGCAAAGAGTGTAGAAGTGGGACAGCGAGGGGTAGAAAGTATAACATTAGTCTTGAAGGGTCATGATCTTAAGTGAGCAGTTGAATCATTGGGAAATTATGTTAAGTGATTCAGTATATGTTCTCTGTTCTCACTTATCTCTTTTACAACAACCTAACACCTTTCATTCTTTAGAATGAGTGTTGGTGGCCCTTCTATATATATAGGATCCTGAAGGATAATAAAGAGTGCTGGCAGATAATTTGGTGTACAGTCTGAGAGACCTGCTGTGGCAGGAAGGTCAGGCTGGCTGAATGAATTCATGGTGCGTCACCAAATGGAATACAACTGTGATTATATTTACCGTTTCAAGAAAATGAAAACAATTAAAAACAAGAGAGAACTTAAAAAAAACCTATGCAACCTAACATTGACTCAATCCATGAAATCCCAACAGGAAATGTGGAGCCCCTCAGGGTTCTTAGCCCATTTCAAGGTTCTCAAGCGAAACTATCTTTCCTTATGCCGATCTGATTAACCTCTTCAAAAGTATGCTGTGCTCTCCTTCCATATACATCAAATTTCTAGTATAGGGAGGCTGATTTTCAGATTTGCACTTTTCCTTGTCTTCTTTCTTGTCTTGTACTAGCCTAAGAGAGCAATCTGATAGACTTCAGAAGAGCCCACTGCAATGCCATATGAAGCTAGAAGAAAGTACCAAAGCTTTCAGACTTTGACACAAGGGATTGGAATATGACATGCTGATCCTTTCTTGACCCTTGATGGGTTGGTACTGCACATGAATGTATATTGGCATGTGTTCCTGGAACTAGTGCGGTTTCCCTGATTGACCCAAAGCGATAAAGTGCCCTGTAATTAGATTATCCCTACGATGGTCTCAATGGATCCAAAAGTTTAACTATCAACAACAACATAAACTTATCATTTGCATACTTTGGATGACTGAACTTGCCAACAATATGCAACCATGTTGATTTTGAGTATTTAATGATTGAGTGACCAGTAATTCTGATTATTATTTTAATTTAGTACCAAGTAATGCAAGAAACGAATCAAATAATATGGTTGGCTGGGTTTTTTGGGAGTGTAATCACCCAATGTGAATTCTATAGGCCCAAATTTGCTTTCAAGTGCTTGACATTAAAAAAAGGATTTGTATCTGGAATGTAGGTGGCTCTTCTTTAAGTGATAAATATTTTTATTTATGAGATTAATGTGCGATTTTTGGAACCCAGTGCACTCTTGCATGTCCTTTATATGGTTTTGTAGCTGATATTTTGCCTCTAGATCATTCTTTGATATTTCTATTGCTTTCTAGAAATTTTTTCATTTAAGTGCGAACTTTTTGCTGCTAAAGGCTATATTTTCAAATAGATACTGGTGTAATACTCATACTATGATTATTATTACTAATTGTGAGGTTAAAGTATCAAATCTACTCTTTGATTTCATTGACTATTCTTCTGTCTAGAACTAATGTCCCCAACCATCTTCATGAACCCACCCATATATCTTTATAAATATTAGATATTATTATTATATCTGAATAGGATGTCTTTATTTGCAATATTGTGCTTGTTCTTCATAAAATTTTATGTGATTTGGAGAAAGCTGGTTATTGATTGGGTGCAGTGGGTGCTTTGTGAGGTTAATTGTGGCTTTTGCAGTGCTGCCTCTTTTTATAGAGAGACAAATTTTTGTTAACATTTATGTTAGAGAATGATAATTGAAGTTTATTTAGTATCTTCTATTCAGGACATTTTGAAAGTCTCTAGTTGTTATTCATTTTAATTTACTTCTTTTATTTGACAATCTTCTCTCTCTTCTCTCTCTCTCTCTTATGTATATCTTTGCAAACTTGATTATGCGAGTGGAATCAGAGTCAAGCATCATTGCATTCTGGAATATAGAAGATGAATAATTTTTCTCAGAAGTTCATGATTATTACATTATTGAACCTGTTGACATTTATTTATGGTTTTCGGGATGTTACCTTCAATTATTACAATTCTTTTAATGCACTGTGTGTGCATTAATATACCTTTACTTTGACATTTCTAATATATTTCCACTTTTGTGGTGGAGTGATAATTTTTGTGTGCGTGCACATGTTCTATTCTACTTCCTAATTTTGGGATTATGCAGGCAGCATGTAATGAAGAAGCGAAACATGAAAGGGCATTTATTCTCCAGTTGTTTAACCTCACAACTCTTCCCAATAGTAAAGAGAGGTTCCATTCTTTCTTTGCACATTTATGAATCTTGACGTTGAATTAGTCTTGTTGATTTGAATACACTGTGCCAAAGCAGTTCCCTGCCTGTTTCACACAGTCATTGAGTGATCCATATGATGATCAAACTACAAATCATTAGCCTGGTTATGTCAAGTATTCTATTACAACACTTTATTATCTTTTTATTTTATTTTTTGTATGTTCTATCAAGCTGGCATTCACAGCAGTTGAGATTTCTCATTCATCTTGGAAGAAATTTGTGATCTATTATTATTTCAATCTATGATGTTCACAACTAGGATTTTCTTCATCCAAAAATTTCCTTTGGATCAACATGTGATTTTCAAACAGATTCTTTCATTTATTCATTATCAGTTTTGTTAACTAATGTTAACATATTTGTATATTCGTATCACACCTTTAGCGTTGATTTTCTTCTGGTACCTGATATCCCATGTTGCTAATGTAACGACAATTGATGCTTTACAAGGATGGAAGCTCCTTAAGCAAGAGAAGTGAATATAAAGCTCCATTGAATAAATCACTGTTCCAAAGCACATTGTGAACATATTTCACAGAAAAGCTTCCCTCTTAGTTAATCCATCTGCTTAGGAACTAACTAATCTAGGCTTTCAATTGGTCTTAGTGACATGGTTTAGTTGAATCAAGTGATTGTAGCTTGATGGTTCTCTTTTGTGGAATATCAAAAAACATTTTAGAATTTGTTTTAATTTAAGATGACTCATCTTTGTTGATTAGGAATCTCTGAAGTGGTTAATCTGGTGCAGGTTCTGAAACAGAGTGCTATAGATTTCATCAAAGGTTTTGATCCTTCATCTGGTAGTTTAAATATATACCTGCTACATATTATATGAACCTCATGCAGTTTCATACATATTTTACAATTATGCTCTTGATGGATAGAATACGCCATAATCAGGAGAATCATCCTTGTTTGTTGAGGTGGGGAAGACATCTGCTTTTTCAGTTTTTCTGTATTGTAGTTCTCTTTGGAGATAATAATATTTCTTTTTTCTTGATTGTCAGGCTTTCCCGCAGCTAGAACAGTTGCAGCAACAGTATTGTGATAGGGTTCATCCAGAACCATATAATTGCTTACTCAGGAATGCCACTGTGAAAAATGTGGTACCAGACCCTGATGTTCCCCGTGGTTGTGACATAAATTCACCAGAGTATGCCTTGTTCCAATGGAGCAACAATAGTTTGAATCCTTTTGTATTTTCATTCTTTACATGAAAGCTTTTAGCTAGGAGCAATTAAATTAGTGATCTATTTCTTCCTTCACTTGTTTTCACCTCTCATTATTTCAATTCTACTATTCCAGAGGTTACATTTCAGGTTTGACTTGCAACTTCAGGCCAAACAACGGCTTGGATCAGGAGATAGAGATGAGGGCACCCCCTTTGGGCTGTTGAAATTTGTCACTGGAAGAGTTTATTAAATGGATGAGCCGCTACCAATGATTCAAGATGAAGGCTGTAGTATACTGAAGGTGGATATCAATTAAATTTCTGGATATTTGCTTGATCTATTGTACTTAATTCTTGCAAGCTGTTGGCAGTTAATTGTGGCTCAACCTGACAACAATCACGAGCTTCAATGGACTATGGTATGTGTAGCTGACACTAGGGGGCTGCTGTTAGGGATCTGATTGCCAAAGCTTTGAAGGGGCCGCTTGCACCTGCACAACAAGAGGTGAATACACTCTTTTCACTGTGCATTTATTAAGTGTCTTTATGAAAGTTTTGAATCGGTAATCACAGTGATGGGAGAAGAGCAGGAAAATAATAGCTTTAAAATCTGTTAAGATCCTCTATATTTAACATTTTGTTTAGATTCTCATAGTTCACAATAACAATCGTTCAGTGTTGCCACCCTTTTTATCAAAAGTGAAATATCATTGATAAAGTAGGTTCTGTTGAGGTCTTTACACAAATGCAAAACTTGATCAAATTAAGAAATTATGCTCCTCTATTGTATGATGATAACTACACTATGAAGACAAGTACAAGAAATAACACTTTGGAACCCCAATCAATCTCTTAACTGGTAATTATGCACCCATTTAAATTACAAACCAGTCAACAAGTGTGTTTTGATTAGTGTGTAATAGTTTTTTTTGATAGTCAGTAACATAGCAAAAGCTACTGTAACATGGGCATCTTACAAGCGTAAAAACAAAGGGGCAAGAGGGCAAGCCAAAAAACTTCACCAAC
Organism: Tetrastigma voinierianum; assembly: GCA_016808115.1. NCBI lineage: Eukaryota > Viridiplantae > Streptophyta > Magnoliopsida > Vitales > Vitaceae > Tetrastigma > Tetrastigma voinierianum. The sequence goes on along the minus strand of JAEQBH010003481.1, from coordinate 201,808 downwards.
CCCTCAAAAGGAGGCAAGCCACTCCAAGAAACCTATAAGTGAAGTGATCTCTTCATCTATGTACAAACTATTCTAGCTCCACAAATTAGATACAAAAGAATCTTTTAGCCTTTGTATAGCTAACGTCCCATTCCTAAAAGCAATGCGGTTTCTTTCCTTTCAAACAATCTAGAGGATGCAGAGGGGAACTGAAATCCAGGTCTTTCTCCTTTTTTTTCCCACAAAGGAGCCCTTCCAGCTTAGTAACATGTCCTTGACATCCTTAGGGAAGACCCAAGAAACACCAACAAGGAGAGAATGATCTCCCATAGAGGACGGACAACCAAGCAATGGAGTAGGATGTGATGAATTGTTTCCTCTGCACAATCACACAAGAAGCATCTATTGGGAAGCTGCCAGCCCCTTCTTTGGAGCTTATCTAGGGTTAGGACCTTACCCCAAGCCGCTTCCCACGCGAAAAAAGCTACTTTGGTGGGATGTGATGGTTCAAATGTTCTTAATAGGGAACATTGAGGCAGATCTCGACACCAACAAGTTATAGGCATCACAAGACTGAAGGATGCATCCGCTGCCCCTTTCCAAAATAACTTTGTCCAACTCATTGGAAGCCCTTTCATTTTGAAGGACATGAAGAAGGTTTGCCACAAAATCTATCTCTCAATCATTAAAAGCTCGAATACCCAAGATTTCACTCTACTTTGCCATCTATGGTTCCAAGCTCACCATAGTGGTGAGTTTATCACAGCAATCTCAAAAAGGGAGGGGAAGGATTGGCTGAGGGTTGAGGGCCCACACCAAAAATCCGTCCAAAATCAAACCATGATGCCATTCCCAATCCTAAATTTCTAGTTATCCTTCACCCAAGGAGCTTCTTTAAGGATTTCCTTCCACATACCTACACCAAAAGGTCCTTGGAAATCTTTGGTCCACCAACCATGATCATCTTTACCAAACTTAGAACAAATCAAATTTTTCCAAGTGCAGTTCGCTTCTGAAGCAAATCTTCAAATTCATTTGCCTAACAAAGCTTTGTTCAAAAGAGCTAAAGATCTTAAGCCAAGACCTCCCTAGCCTTTCTTAGAGCAAATCACATCCCATTTGACCAGATGATAGCTGATAGCTAATTATAAATTATTGTTTGATAAAGTAGCTGATTGAAGGTTAATTTACATATATAGACATGATAGAGAAATAAAAAACAATACATGTATTTATAGAAAAAGAGACAAAAATAAAAAAAATAATATGAAATTATAAAAATTTATAACCATAAATAAAAAATATTTTTTTGATCTGGTGAATATAACCATAAATAAAAATATGAAATAAATTTTTATTTATCCATTAATAATATTATTTCATAAATAAATAAATTTATGATTATAAACTTATGATGGTTATTTTTGTTAATGTTATTTATAAATTTATGAAACAAATTTCATATTTATGGTTATTTATAATTTCATAAATAAAAAAATTATTTAAGGTTATAACTATAAATAAAAAATAATATTATTTATAACCATACAAAATATTATTTATTTCATATATTATTTTTGTATGGTGATAAATTTTTTCATTTTTTGATGGAATGAAAAATTTATCAAAAATTAAAATTTTCTTATATTATTTCATGTAACCATAATTAAATTTTATAAATTTACAACCATAAAATTACTTTTATAATATTTCATATTTTTATAATTTATGAATCAATTTATGAATAAATTTATAATATTATTTCATAAATAAAAAAGAATGTTAAATTATTAAATTTAACAATAAATAATATTATTTCATAAAAAAAAATTATGGTTATAAATTTTTATAATTTTATATTATTTTTTTATAATATAATATGAAATAAATTTTTAACCATAAAAAATCATATAATTTATAAGTTATAAAATTTATAAAAATCCTAAAATTACTTAAATAGGAAGAGAATGATTAAAAAGGGAAATTTTATATTTTGATAAGAGCGGATTAGAAAAAACTACGATTTGTAGTTTTTCTTATCAGGAGTTGTTTACCCCTAATAAGCTATTAGTATCTGATTAGGAGTCTTTACCAAGCAGCTTATAAGAGCTGATTGGTGGTGAATCAGTTATCAGCTCCCCTAATCAACTTAATCAAGCACCCCCTTAGTCGAACAACATTAAGTGAAACTCCTCTAAAAGCTATAGTACAAAATGCCTAAAAGGAGGAATATAAGGAAGATCCCACATCACCTTTTTATATTTTGTACTTATTCTAAAAAAATCCTAACATTTTGCTCTTGCTGCAAAATCCACAATTTACTGACGCAAGTGCTATGTTAAAGAGTCTTGCCTCTGATTGAATTCGCCAACACTCTAAATGAAATAACCATCCTATCACCCAATACTATAAGAAGGAACACAAATAAGCAATGAAAATAAGCAACACAAATATAGAGTTAATGCCGAATCCTTTACATAAATAAGCAACACAAAGGTATTCTTTTTGTTTGTTTTATCAATAAGCAATGAAAAGGTATTCAACCACTTATCTTTCTCCTTTTTGCAAAGAATTCACCAATTGAAGATTTGGGGTTGTTGGGTCTTCTCACCTATAGCATGTCTATGGTTTTTACCTTCTTGTGCACCATTAGCCTAGCAAAGTCCTTAACCTAAAGGGCCTTATGATTTCCAAACAAAATTAGATAAAAGGAACGAAATTGAATTTAAGGAATTGGACAGGGCTATGAAAAAAGACTTTTTTGAGAATAAATTAAAGGAAGATACGAAACAAGCTCTTGAATCTATCTTGCCTTATTGGCTAGGGGTTAATCTTGTGGGCTGGGTGGGTCTTTTTTTTTTTTTTGCTGCTTTTTTTTTTGTATAGTTTGGGTGTTGTATTCTCCCTGTATACTCCCTTGGGGCTAGGTTTTTAAGTCCCCTCTTTAATAGACTTCCTTTTTTCCGTATAAAAAAAAAAGCTCTTGAATCTTTTGTAGAAAGAGGTAAGTGCAGACAGTTGCATCCAGAGTTAAAGGCTACAAAAAGTCGGGTGGAATAGGGTTCAAAATCTCAGGACATTGGTACAATTGGATGGGTCAATATGTTTGCCTTAAGTAAATATCTGATCTAGTCTAATAACTGAGTTGAAATCCATGGAGAGAATAAAAAACCATAAAAATAAAGAAATTTGGAAGGATTTTAGGGCTGTTTTGTTTATGATGGTGTGTTTGAGAAGTTGTTGAATGTGAAATGGAAATGTTTATGTTGCAGAGAAATGGGTATCATGAGGGTGAGGAGATGTGAGAAGCAAAGAAGAAGAAAGGGGCATTTTGTAGAAATGGTGAGGTGGAAGAGTATTTTTCCAGAGAAAAAGAAATGGGTCTAATGCTGTCTTAAAGAGAGATTGAAGTGAGGTTTGTGATCAAAATCACATGGTCATAAGCCTTTTAAAAATGGATTTTGAAGATCACCCCTTCCTTTGACCCCCTTATCTCGTCCACTACCTTATTGGCTATCAACATCGTGCTTAGAATTTATCTCCCTTCGATGAAGATCCCTCGAGATGAAAAGTTCGTTTCATTAAGCATTCCTCTTAGGTGGCCCGATAGTACCCTAGCTATAATGTTGTTTAAACTTGTGACCAAGCTAATAGATTTTAAATCTGAGAATTTAAAGGTTTGATTTTTTTTTTCTTTCTTGGCACAAGGGCAATGAAAGTTGCATTTGTGCTTTGATTTTATTATCCTATTACTATGGAACTCTAAAAACACTGTCAACAGGTCCTTCTTTACCACACTCCAGACACTCTTGATACACTGCAATAGTAAAACCTTGTGGGCCATATTCCTCTTGTTCAGTAGGAAAACATCCATACATTCTCTTTAAAGAAGAGATGGTTTAGCTAATCAGCTCTCTCTTTAGAAATGGGTGACCGCTTTAGACTTTCCATCCTCTGTGAAGCACTTATGGGTTTTAAATAGAGTTTACCAAAAAAAAAAAAATTTCAAATTCTCCTTTGAAATGACTTACATGTTGTTTAGAATGCCCTCTATTCATGCTCCAAAGAATTAACAAATTGCCTTTTTCTGCCTCCCATTGGCCACTCTATTGAAGAACTTAGAATTACAATCTCCTTCTTTGAACTCTTTAACCATAGATTGTTGTCTCCCACTTAACCTTTTCTTTAGCATTAAACTTTAGCTCCTCGTTTCATAAAGCTCTCAAAGGAGAGATCGGGAGCCCTTGTTTCCTTCTTGCTTGATTGGGTCAATTCTTGCAATGTCAGAGAGAATATTATTCTTTTTTCTCTTTCAGATTTCCTAATGTCATTTTGTTCCACTCCTTCAACTTGGATTTAACGGATTTTAGTTTTGTCAAATCCATAACCTTCCTAACTAACTTGACACTTTTACTTCTAACTTCTAAAATATTGTTAAAATCATGATGGAGTAACCATAGATTCTCAAACTTGAAGGGAGTAAAACCCCACTTATAAAGGTTTTTATCCAAGCTAATTAGACTATGGTTTGAGGTCCATCTAAGAAACGCTTCTTTAAGACTTGAGTGCAGGAATGATCTAACTCACTTGTGAATCAAGAATCCATCCAATGTCTTGCATATAGGAGAAGCCTGCATATTTCCAAGTAAAAGTTGCAGTCCTAAGTGGGGGGTTCTACTAAGTTTAATATTATAGCTTATGATCTCCATGTAAAATTATGAAAACCCTTCTACAAACAAAATCTGACCTACTAAACCCCATTGGCACCAGAAACAGGCTTGTTATTTCATAACAAGTGTTAACCAACTGAAAATCACTACTTTGCCCATCGAAACCTCTTTGTCATTGCCTCCGACAATTTTGATCTTCATAATTCCAACACAAATGTACCTTTACCGGGGAGAGACTCACATAAGGAAACTCTCACGAGGAAGAACCTAGGTCTAAGGAAAGACCACTTACTCAGAAAGATTGCTTATGAGGGCTAAAGAGAGGTGAACCAGACACAAAACAATCTTTTAGCTCAAAATTATTGACATCTACAAGGAGCCCCGCACCATCACTAAGACTTTGCTGGGTGACTAGGTCGGCATCCTAAGATAATGCAACGCAGCCAAGGAGATCCTAAAGACAAAGGCAAGGCTTGGATGAACTAGCACAAGGGCCTGATGCCTTGCAAAATGGTTGGAGTGTAATGGGTGGAATGTCATGTCATGACATGGGTTTGCATTAGTGTGAGGACATGGTTTGAAGTGTGGTGTATACGAGGGCTATGACACGGGTCAAGGCTTGACTTAGGCTGTTACCATCAATGTCACGCCATGGAGTAACCGTTTTTTCTTTGATACATACTACATGGAGTAACCATGAGCACATTGTCATGGAATGGTTGAGCAAGGTATGGCTTGGAGCTTAAAATTTTAGAGACTCAAGGCAAGAGTTGAGATGTACATGGTGACATGAGGATGATTTACATGACCCGTGGTAAATGCCAATGTTTTAAAAATTGGACTGGACCGATCGATATAACCGGTCTAACCGTTGATTGACCACTTTTCCGGTGTGATTCTATCTCCTGAATTGGAAATGCATTGAATTGAGGTTAAATAGTGCGAACCAGCGGTTACATCGATATCTCGTCCGAACCGTTTTTGAGATGTACATGGTGACTTGAGGATGATTTACATGACTCGTGCTAAATGCTAATATTTTAAAAACCGGACTGTACCGACCGATCTAATGGGTCTAATCGTCGACCAACCACTTTTCCTGTATGATTCTATCTCTCGAATTGGAAATGCATTGAATTGGGGTTAAACCGTGCGAGCCGACGGTTAAACTAATAACTCGTCTAAACCGTTCGATTTTGATTGAACCAAGCGAATCAAAACCGAATGGTTCAGTCTCCCCCTTCTTTATTGTCTAAAAAAACCTCACTAATGATAATTGTCCTCTCTCTCCCAAGTGGTCAGCTAGTTGCTTAGCTTTTCTTCAGTACAAAGTTCAACACGTCCTCACATGCTGATACTTAAAAGAAGGGAGAATAGGTAATATTTCTCAAAAGTATTCATGATATTAAATAAAAAGAATATAATATTTTCTATAATTATTAAAGTAGTTAGAATTAGATATACCAACTTTCTTTGATTTTAAATATATTTAAATTTAAATACGATATATTTCCATTGCACCAAATATCAACATATTTATTTCTATTTTTCTTCATAACTTCCTCACTTCGGGTAGGGATAATTACTTCCATCAGAAGTTTTCTTATGTGTATTCTCTAAATTTTCTAGTCGCTTGTTTTGTGGCCAAGAAGTATGTCCCTCTACTCATCTCTTCTTTTTTGTTTTTCTTTCCTAGATACTCCCTATATACTCTAGGGCTTCTAATTTTTGTTAATATATTTCCTAGCTTACTTATCAAAAATATATATATATATATATATATATATATATGTGTGTGTGTGTGTGTGTGTGTGTGTGTGTAATATTAAATAAAAAGAATATAATATTTTCTATAATTATTAAAGTAAGAATTAGATAAACCAATCATGAAAATGCCTTCCAAAGCCGAAGTTCCATCCTCCTCCAAACCCCGAAACCACCCAAAGGTCCGCAACCCTAGCCCCTTTAGAGCTTGCCAAACGATACAACGAGGGAAAGTAGGAGGAGGTGCAAGGTTTCTCGCACCCGCACTTCTCGTATCATCCCTAATCTCGTTGATAGACGGTGAAAGAGGCAACAGCTCTTCGAAAACTTGTTTCAACTCAGCGCAAGACAAAGCAGTTTGGTGTCTATAAAGATGCCGGTGGAACCCTCATTACCCTACTAAGGTAGGTATTTTTAAGCCGGGAAGTTTGGTAAAAGATTTTGACCATGGATCAGCTTAAAAAGAGAGGTTTCTCCCTGGCCATCAGGTGCGCTTTGTGTGGAAAGGATGAAGAGTCTCTAAAACATCTGTTCATTCACTGCCCATAGGTTTGGTGCATGTGGACTGCCATTTTCTCTTTGTCTAGAGGGGGCTAGGTTTGCCCTTTTCTGGGGAAAGACCTGATGCTGGGTTGGCTGCACCCCCCCCTGCGGAAAAAGGATGTTGCTATGAGAGCGGCCCTCTGCTTGATCTGGGGCTATTTGGAAAGAGAGAATAGGTAGTGTTCGAAGATCTAAGCCTTCCAAGACCAAATAAGTCCCATTTTTCTTTCTCTCGTCGGGGCTAGCTTCACCATGATGTGGAGCACCCTTTGTTAGAGATATTTCGCATTCCTAACCTTTGTCTTCTTGTGGGTCAGCTTTGTTTTTTGCTACATTTCTTTTGCTCATTTTCCTTGGGTTTGGCTTTCGGCACCTCTCTGTATACTCCCTATATACCCCTAGGGGCCCTTGTTCCTTCTTTTTGTTATATATATATATTCCTGTTTATCCATAAATTTTTTGTGGCCTCTAACATGATATAGCTTGGATTCGTGGCCTCAAATATCAATATATTTATTTTGACTTAATAGATAAAACAAAATAATTATTGTTTTTAATTTTTATTATATATATATATATATATATATATATAATAAAAAAATTAAAACAATTTATTTTTTGTTTTTATCCTATTAAGAGTCAAAATAAATATATTGATATTTGGAATTTTTAGTCAAATATATCATATTTAAATTTAAATATATTTAAATAAAGAATATATATATATATATATATATATATATATATATATATATATATATATATATATATATATGTGTGTGTGTGTGTGTGTGTGTGTGTGTGTGTGTGTGTGTGTTGATTTCAAAATAAAATGAATATAATATTTTATAAGTATAAAACTAGTTAGAATCAGATAAACCAACTTTCTTTTATTTTGAATATATTTAAATTTAAATATGAGATATATTTTAATAAAAATTCAAACATCAATATATTTATATTTATATTTGAAACTTAATAGTATCAAAAACAAAAAATAAATTATTGATTTTTAATTATATATTTTAATAATATATAAATTATATATTTATGATGTCACCGGTCCAACCGCGGTTCAACCACTGATCCGACCATTAAAATATGAACCAATAACTTTCCCGGTTCAATCACCAGTCTGGTTTTTAAAACATTGGTAAATGCAATAATGCATGCAAGCTTTGGCACAACATAGGTGGTGGGTTCAATTTAGTGACCATGAGTTGTTGGCACTATGCGCATGCAACATGTGGAGGCATGTTTGAGTGACACCTTGGCATTAGGGGAAGCTCTAGTCAGGGATTGCTGGTTTACATGGCTTCAATACCTGGTTGAAATGAGGATTGTTGCAAGGCATGTGGCTGATCAAAGATATAGCTTGGAGGATTAGAAAGTGAGCTAAGGGACATGCTTGCAACATGCAACAAGAGGGTTAGGGCATGGGACGAGAACCCAACACGGTGGTGAATTGATTGAAACTGCCATGACAAATGGATCAACACTGTGTGACACCTAGCCTTGGGGAGTTGCAAGGCATCATGAAGGTGGGTGGGCATGAAAGCGGGCTGTTGGAAGGAAGTGATGTCAACATTGGTTTGGGCCAAGCTTCTCTCCAATGTGACAAGACGAGTGACATGAAAAGGTGTAGGAGGCAACAAGTGGCGTGATCCAAAGGAAGGGCAATTCTCATCGGGCAACAAGTAGCATTGACGGAGGACTTTGGAAGCAACCGTTGGGACAGGTGGCGTTGTTAGGGGCATAACCACTTATACATGGGTGGAAAACAAGGAGAGCTGAGACACTTAAACATACGGGCAGCCAAGTGGTGCGTTATGCTTGTGGGCAAATGCATGGTTAATGGTGGCCTACTTGGGTTGCTGACACCTCCTGGGGTGCTGCTGAAGTGTAGATTGGTAGTTTGTATTTTTATAAGAGTGAAATTACGGAAGTTTAGGGCTTTTCTATGTTTCCCCATTCAACATTAGCTTTGTGTTGGCTTGCATTACCTCTAAACCTAAGGGGTTTATTAGAGGGGACTTTGGTGGGAACCTAGAGTAGGCTGGCTTGGAAGGGTCTAAGCATTGCACATTGCGAAGAAGTTGGTGGAAAACATCATGGGTGTGACAACTAGCACTATTATGTCTGCCAGTGGCTGTCTAAGAGATGCTTTCACATTTTTTCAAACTTTTATGTTACATTAATCACATTGCTAATCTAAAATGAAGAAATTAGTTTTATCTGGTGTATTCTATAATGGTTGTCTTATATTAATCTCGTATTCATTCCATAAAATATTTATGTGGCTTACTTTCTACCTTTCCTTTCAACACAAACTGTCCTTGTTTATCCTCCATTTTCAAGAATGCTCATGCTTCTGGTAAATATATCTATTCCTTGTGAAGCTTTTTCTTACTGCCAACATTATCTTACTCCCCAGCAAGTGTTTGTTGAGTTGGGAAATGACCCAAAGCTTGTATATCATTGCGGACTGACGCCAAGAAAGCTGCCGGTATGTAATCATATATGTTTTGATTGTTTCTTAATATAAAATAGGTGGATCTACCTTGATATTCAGAGATCTCTTGTTATCAGGATCTGGTGGAAAACAATCCACTTATTGCAGTTGAAGTTCTCATCAAGTTGATAAATTCAGCTGAGATTTCAGAGTATGTTTTTATCATGTTGATTACTTATCTTTCTTTGTTCGAGTAAGTTTTCTTTTCTGTAATTTTTCTTTTTCTTTATTTTTTGTCAATTTAGGTACTTCACGGTTCTTGTCAATATGGATATGAGCCTACACTCCATGGAAGTTGTTAACAGGCTTACAACAGCGGTTGAACTTCCCACCGAATTTGTACACATGTACATAACTAATTGTATATCATCTTGTCAAAACATCAAGGTCCTTTTCTTCACTTTGCTTTGTGATAGTATTTTATATTGTTCGTTGACAAACGGATTTCAGCAAAATTCTGACTGGATTTATCATGGGGTTTGAGTAAGTTTTAGATTTTGATATGAAGGAATGTATATCAGGAGGCTTGGCTGTCTTAGTTTGCATTTCTAGAAGCTGTTTCGATATTCTCAGAAATTTGGAAATCTAGCTAGAATTGCTTTTGAACATCGTGATGTTTATTAATCCTTTTGTATTAAACCAAGAAAGAAGGGAAATAAGAATTATGGAAACTACTTCACAATGTTTCCTCTTATTAATTTGTTTTTAGGGATTTTGAAAAACAGTTTTTAGGAACAAGCTTTCAGATGGGTTTTCTGGCCATTTAGTTTGATTTACTTCTAAAAGAAATTGGAAAATTGATTTTGAAAGTCAAAACAACACTCCCACAGTTTGTCAAAGCAATTATTGTTTTCAAATGTGTCAAATTGTTTCCTTTTTCTTCTTTCCATTTTACATATTTTTGTCTTTCAATTATATCAACGATAAAAGTGTACCTTACATGATCTGAAGGGATATAAAATATGGCAACTTTGTATATGCTGAGGAGGAGGGGTGGGGGAGGAAGGCAGTGGTGGTTGTTTTAGCTTATATGGTATTTGTTATAGTATTGTAGAATTATAAACTAGATGGGAAAAGTAAACATGTATTTATGTTGAGTTAGGAAACTTCATATTCTTTTATATAAATAGGTTGTTTGTGATCAATGAAAAATACAATTCTTCCTTCAATTATCTCTAATTACATGGTATCAAAGCATGGTTTTGAATTTGCCCTAGAAAAGGCAAATTTTTTAGAGAATTTTCGGAAGAACAGAGAAGAGGAGAAGAGCTGTGGGGTGTTTCTTTGAAACCTGACTTCAAGTAGCGATAGAGGTGACGTGCCCACACGAGGAGGAGCGTCGATTCTTGCCAGGCCACACACCCAGCGAAGTGCGGTGGCGAGAATCCCGATCGCGGCGAGCAACACACGTCAATCTAGTGATTTTACCTTGTTTCACACACACTGCGCTGGGGGTGCGTGGCTGCTCCGGTCAATCTTCGATGACTACAGAAGGGTGCGTCTTGGCCTTGGGAGTCGATCCATTTGGTTTGTGGTGCCAAACTCGCTATTTTTAGTGTTTTTAAATTGAAAAATTATAGGACTAGGGTTCTTGAGGAATTTTTGTTTCTTTTCTCTGGGGTGCTCTCTCTGTTGTTCTAATGAGTGATACAGCCGGGAAGAAGCCTGTTGTGGTGTCGGACGATCAGAAGCCTGCTTTAGTGCCAGAAGTGGTTTCGATGATGTCCAAAATCACGGAATACAAACTGAATGGACTCAATTATTTGGATTGGTGTAAAACAATTCGCCTCTATGTAAGGAGCATTCGTATGGTTGCTCATATCACTAGGGACCCACCAATTGATGATTCAAAAGAACAGTGGATGGAGGAAGATGCCCACCTTTATCTACAGATTCGTAATTCCATTGACAGTGAGGTAATCGGTTTAATTAATCACTGTGAATTTGTTAAAGAATTAATGGTCTACTTGGAGTTTTTGTATTCGTGTAAAGGGAAAGTCTCACGAATATTTGAGGTATGCAAGGCTTTTCATCAACCTGAAAAACAGGACATGTCTCTTACTACCCACTTCATGAAATTCAAGAAAACTTATGAGGAGTTGAATATGTTGCTACCCTTTAGTGCCGATATCAAAATCCAACAAACTCAGAGAGAACAGATGGCAGTTATGAGTTTTCTAGCTAGTCTTCCTTTCGAATTTGATACAACCAAATATCTTAGATTCTCGAGTCACGAGATTTCCTAAAAGCTCTGACAAACTTTCCAGCCACTTCTTAAATGCAAAGATCCCATTTATTTAGATGAGTAATGCATTGGTCAGTAAAAATATTAACTATGAGCTGGTGAAGCAACAAACTAAGAGCAGTGGATAGGCTCTTGAGCCTTCGGGTTAGTCCTCAGGGGGAGTGGTATGTTATTATTGTCATAAGCCAGGACATACACGTTGGGAGTGTAGGAAGTTGCTAAATCGAAACCGAAGATTTCAATCTGCTCACGTTGCGTCTGCAAGTAATACCTTAGAGCAGTCAGTTGTGCTTTTTGCTGATGAGTATGCCAAGTTATTGAAGCCTGCTTCTACTCCCACCACTGCGCTTGTCGAGTTAGGTAAACTTGATACATGCCTTATGTCCTCTTCCTCCAACTGGGTCATTGTGGAGTCACCGACCACATGACGGGTAGTTCTAGTTTATTCTCCACATTTCGAGTCCGCACCCCTCTGCTTCTCACGTCACCTGGCGGAGATGGGTCTAAATCATGTGTTCTTGGGTCGGGCACAATTAATCTTACTCTTCTCATCCCTTTGACCTATGTTCTAGGTTTACCACATTTTTCCTTCAATTTAATTCCTGTGAGTAAACTTACTCGAACACTTAATTGCAGTATTTCATTCTTTCTTGGTTATTGTCTGTTTCAGGATCTTTTGACGAAGCGAGTTATTGGTAAATGACAAGAGTCTAGGGGCCTATACATTCTTGATCCAGAGTTGCCAACGCCTATTGCATGTTCTGGGATTGCTAGCCCGCATAAAGTTCATTGTCGCTTGGGTCATCCGTCTCTTTCCCTGTTGAATAAATTATTTCCTCAATTTTCTAGTATGTCCTCGTTGAATTGTGAGTTGTGATAATATGCTTAGCTTCATCGCTTGCATTTGAGTCCTAGAGTCAATAAACGAGCTCCGCTCTTTTTGAGTTAATTCATTCCGATGTGTGGGGTCCTTGTCCAGTTATGTCCCCCACTGGGCTTAAATATTTTGTTTGTTTTGTTGATGATTTCTCCCATGTGACTTGACTTTATTTAATGAAAAGTTGTTATGAGTTATTTTCTCATTTCACTGCCTTTTGTGCTGAAATTCAAACCCAATTTCATGTACTTGTTCGAATATTAAGGAGTGATAATACCAAAGAATATTTATTTGAACCTTTTTAATCTTTCATGTTACAACACAAGATTCTCCATGAAACCTCTTGTGTGAATAGACCCTCTCAGAATGGGGTAGCTAGGAGAAAGAATAGACATCTTCTCAAGGCCGTGAGCCTATTGGTCAGGCTGCATGTTCCCAGTACTTTTGAAATTTGATGTAATTTCTCACTTTGTCTCTTGATTAATAGGGATGCCATCATCGGTTCTAAAGCCCAGGCAACTCCCTCATCATCGATTGTTTCCTAATAATCCCTTGTTTCCTATTGAGCCCATGGTTTTTGGATGCACGTGTTTTGTCACGGATGTCAGTGTGATCTACAAACTTGATATGAAGTCGCCCAAAGTGCGTTTTCTAGGTTACTCGTGTTAAAAAAAGGTATCGATGTTATTGTCCTTCTCTTTGATGATACTTTGTGTCTATTGATGTTACATTTTTTGGGACTACCCCGATTTTCCTTTCTTCTACTGTCACTAGTTAGGGGGAGGATGATGATTTATTAGTATATACTATTTCCTCACCTACTCATACTCCTGCTCCCGTTCCTGTTAAACCTTCCATTACTCTGGTGTATTCTCGCGTCGAAACCTCAGTCTCTAGTCCAATATTTGGCTACAACTTTGTCGTAGATCGATTGAATAATGATCTTCCGATTGTTCTCTATAAAGGTAAACGTCAGTGTGCTCACCCAATCTCTTTGTTTGTTTCCTATAACCATTTGTCGTTTTCCTCTTGTTCCTTTATTACATCTCTTGATTCTATCTCTCTTCCTAACACTGTTCGTGAGGCTTTATCTTACCCCGGTTGGCGTAGTGCTATGGTAGATGAAATGTAGGCTTTAGATGACAATGGTACGTGGGACTTGGTGCCTTTACCTACTGGCAAGAAGACTATTGGTTGTCGTTGGGTGTTTGTAGTCAAGTTTAATTATTATGGGTCTGTTGCTAGATTGAAGCCCCGTCTTATTGCTAAGGGCCATGCTCAGACTTATGAAGTTGATTATTTTGATACCTTTTCTCATGTAGCTAAGCGGACATCCGTTCCTCTATTTATTTCTCTTGCTGCTTCTTATGATTGGGACTTACATTAGCTTGATATCAAGAATACCTTTCTACATCGAGATCTTCGGGAAAAAGAGGTTATGAAGCAACCTCTGGGTTTGTTGCTTTCGGGGAGACCAAGGAAGGTGTGTCGTCTTCGGAAATCTTTGTATGGTTTGAAACAGAGTCCCCATGCTTGGTTTGACAAATTCAGTTAGGCAGTTGAGACATTTGACATGTAGAAAAGTAAGTTTGACCACTTTGTCTTCTATAAAAATTCCAATTCCGGTATTATTATATTGGTAGTGTATGTGGATGATATTGTCATCACTGGGAGTGACTCAAAAGGTATATTAACTCTTAAATCTTTTATTCACACAAAAGATTTAGGAATGTTGAAGTATTTCTTAGGTGTTAAAGTCATGAGAAGTAAGTAGGGAATTCTGTTATCTCAACGAAAATATGTACTTGATATGTTATTTGAGATAGGGAAATTGGGCGTAGTACTCCCATTGTTGTGAAAGGCGCAAAGGCCTCTTGGAGCCTTGAGGTATGGGCTTTTTTTATTTAAGGTGCATCCTATATTTTATATATATATTTCTCAAATATATATAAATATAAAAAAATTTATTATCAAATATCATCTACAATTTCAATCAAATCATTATAAACATATAAATTTTGAAGGTTGAGTTTCCTATTTTTAGGTAATTTTACGACAATTTGTTAGCTCTTGTTATTGCTTTTGGTTTCTTCTTTTACATGTAGTTTGGTATTGAGGTTGGGAGGGCTAGGGTTTATTTTCGGTTGGAGGCTTGAGCGAGTAGGGGTTGGAGGGCTTGAAGTTGTGAAATGTAGTCTCTGAGGCCAAAACGGCGTCGTTTTAGCCATCATAAGCTTTTTTTTTAAATTCAAAGAACTAATCAAAATGACGTCGTTTTGCTTAAGTGACTTAAATCAGAACAAAACGACATCGTTTGGTCTCTCTCATTTAAAAAAAAAATTAGGGCTGTGTTTGTTGCAACCCTTGACACCGTCAACAGAGGAGAAGAAGAAAGGAAGAGAAGAAGAAGAAGAAGAAGAAGAAGAAAGGAAGAAGAAGAAGAGGAGGAAGATTGAAGATGACTTAGTTGGAAATGGCCGAAGTGGGATAGGCGCGCCTGGGATGAGCTTCTACGCCTTAGTGAAGCGAGTGCCTTTCGTGCCTTGTTATCGCCTTGTCGAAGGGGTGTCGACTCGGCTCAAGCGAGTGCCAACCCTGCGCATCGGGTGCGCCTGTGCCTATGCGCGCCTTTAATAACTATGGGTACTCTTATGGCTCCTAATGTACAACTAACTAAGGAAGGAGAACTATTTGAAGATCACGAAGATCTGAGAAGGTTGGTTGGAAATTAGTTACCTTACAGTATCGCGCTTGTATTTTTCTTATTCGATAAGTGTGTTGGAGTCGGTATATGTCATCTCACTTTGATCGGTCGTTGGGTAGCTATAGAACATATCCTATGTTACTTGAAAGAAGCTCTTGGACGTGGAATATTATATAAGAAGCATGAACATACCAGAATTGAGTGCTTTTCAAACGGAGACTGGGCATGATCTAAGGAAGACAGGAAATCCATCTCAAGATATTGTGTCTTTGTTGAAGGAAATCTAGTCTCATGGAAGAGTAAGAAGCAAAGTGTTGTCTTGCGGTCTAGTGCGGAGTCAGAATATCGAACCATGGCACAATTTGTATGTGAGATCATGTGGATATGTCAGTTATTGATGGAAGTGGGCATCGAAACTTCATTACCCGTGAAGCTTTGGTGTGATAAGCAGGGTTGTAATGCGTATAGCGTCGACCGTGTTCGTGAGCGTCCCAAAGCGTATTGAGATAAATTGTCATTTTAATCGGCGAGAAGATCGGGTTAGGTTGATTTCTACGGGATATGGGAGCGGAGAGCGATTCGGAGGTATTTTCACAAAACCTTTGAGTGGGGATCGGGTAAGTTATCTCTGTAACAAGTTGGGCATGATCAACATCTATGCTCCAACTTGAGGGAGAGTGTTATGGTAATGTAGAATTAGAAACTAGTTTGGAAAAGGAAACATGTATTCATGTAGAGTTAGGAAACTTCATATTCTTTCCTATTTGGTTTAGGATTGTCTTGTTTATAAATAGGTTGTTTGTGATCAATGAAAAATACATTTCTTCCTTCAATTATCTCTGATTACAATATTTATTTGGCAAAATTACGTCAGGGGTGCTTTTCTTTTTTTTTTTTTTTTTTTTTTTTCTTTTGTATGAAATAGGAAAAGCATTTTGGAATATAATGTTTGTTCTTACATCCATGTATCGGTGATATATGTGCGTTTATTTGTAATATATGTGTATTTAGTGATCACAAAGTGCAAATCTAAAAATATTGAGGAATTATCATGGTTCCTTGTTTGCTTCTCTTCCTGTTAGAGTGGGTGGTTATGTTTCTGGTTTGTTCATGATGGCAAACCCTGTTGGGGTGAAATTTAACATCCGTCTTCTTCTTCCTTTGTTTTTCCAGGATAGGTACATGCAGAACAGACTTGTGAGACTTGTATGTGTATTCTTACAGAGCCTAATTCGAAATAAAATTATTAATGGTGAGTGTTCCTTCCACCTGCAATTATTACATTTTCAGTTTTAAGTTTCATTGTAGTGAGTGCAAGATTCTCTATATTTCTAAGCACATTCTAACTGATGAATGGTTTGGGAAAACAATGGGAAAAAGCCTGCAACATATAAGAAAATCAAATTATTATCAGGTTGAAGAGGTATACGTGTATTATCAACATAATATTGGATTTCTTTTATCCATTACGTTATTAAAAGAAAAAAAAAGAAGAAAAGAAATCCCCATAAATGGTTGAAACCTAGTACACAGGATGTCTACAAGGAAACCTCCCCGAAAGTGTAACAAGATTAAAAGCTTAGACCTGCACTAAATTCCCTACAAACTCAAAGGAAGATCTCTCCTTCAATAGGAAATCTAGAGAATGAAAATATGTCCTTCGTGCATGTCTTTAAGACAATAACGCACATCTTTGTGACCTCCTATTATGGACCCCGAGATGATCAAAATGGAGTCAGTAGAAGCAACCTCCCATAGATCATGGAGAGAGATAAATTACGTTGTTGAACATTGTAAAGGGATTGAAAAATGAGCTAGAATTACCAATTTTCGAAACTAAGAGGTAGTTTTACATGGAAGATGAGAATCCAAAATATGGAAAAATTATATGGGATAGTTCTTTGCACTTGATCTGAAGCCCAATTCTGCATAGGGACCTCATTATAGAAACTTCGTACGATGTCTTGTAAGTCATTTTGAAATAAATTAACATTGGTCGCACTCGGCAACTATCGCTAAATTTTGGCCGGCGCGGGCGATCATCGCTGGACTGGTGTTAACTGTTGGCAGGATCACTTGAGCCCATTCAAATGGAAAGAAGAGCATAGTAGAATGGTTTACCATCGAGGTAATGGTAGAGGGGGTCGAAGATGGTTTACCATCGAGGAAAAATCTTACGAGATCTTGGTGGAAGGGGCAGGAAGGAGGAAATGGCTCTTCACATTTAAAGCAAGGGTGATCTCATGGATCCGGGGCTTTGAGAGGAAAGTTTGAGTTCATTGTTGAATACAAATAATGATGCCTTAGGAAGAAGGTCTCCTATAGATGGAGGCTAGAGGGAAGGAGGAAAAAGATCCTTCAGTTAGAGCCGATCAAAATACAAGGCTCAGAGATTTCTATTATGTGAAGTATGGACGGGAGGAAGAAGCATAGCCTATCTTCCTGAAGGCAAGGATTCTACGATGGCTGAGACCGCCGAATAACAAGCAAAGAATCGGGGATCAATGGGTGCGGTAGTGAAAAACAGCCTTTCAGCGACAAACACTCGATGCCAGATAAGAGGTCCTTGACTACACGTTGAAGCTCGTAGAAGTCATGTGGAATACCCATCCTCCCGAGTGGATGCACCCTAGTTCGTCGTGGGGAACGCCGAAAAACTACCTAGTTGGTAGCTGGAAGGTGCCTCCTGACTTGACACCCTTGACAAGGGAATTGGAATCAGGCTAGGGCAAATGTGGAAGCTAAAAGGCGGAGAATTTCGTGGCTTTTTATATGTGATATGATGTCAAGCTTTGATTTTGATTTTCGAAGAGTCAAATTGAAGCAGAGGGCCGTAACTCTTCCGTAGGAGGGGTTCCCAGCTCTGAGAGATGGAGGCCGAATCGAAGTCAGGTGAAAAGTAAGAACTCGTCAATGAGGCATGGGTTGTGCAGGTATACTCCTACACTTATGGACCCGTGAGAGTCCGCGGCATCGTAAATGGTCAGGGCGCTTTAAGTTCGATGAGGAAACAACGCTTAGAACTGAAACTTCATGGGCAAGGATCCTAGTCAAAGCAAATGGGATGGCAGCGCAGGCCAAACACTCGTAAATATCCCGTGTGTTTGAGAAGCTACTAAGTTACAAATTTGCAGTTACTACACCGTATGTGTGGGTGTATTCGTAAAAATGGAAGCGCTTGTCGGATGCGGTTGATGGAGGAAGATGAGTGCAGTAGGTGTGTGGCAAAGGGCACGTGTTCGGGGTCGGCTCACACCAAGTCAAACTTTTCGGTAGGGAGGGATGGTGATTTGACGGGCATGAAGGTCTGTGACCCTCTCAGTCATGCAAATGCAACATCAGCGCGAGCGATCTCCTAGGCCGCCCTCGACCCCTCTCCCGAAGTGGGGTGTCACTATCGGGTCAGAACCGATGGAGGATTCCTCCCTCAAGAGTCTGCTAGCGGGCTAAGCCCAAGCCCCCTTCGATTTGGAAAACCCCAAGGAAATGCGCCGTGGTGTCGAGCCCGGCAGATCTGAGCTCAGGAGGCCCAGATGGTTCCAAAGAGACTTCAGACTCCCTCCTCTTCACGGCAAAGACGGCCTCGTAAGAAAAGGATCAGATTTTCCACAACATGCTAGCTATGTCTAAGAGAGGTAATCAGTTTCCTCTCGATGTTGAACCTTTCTCCTTCTCTTCATCTTCTCAGACCGGATGCCCCCTTTTAGAGGAATTCTGGTCAGAGGCATATTTAGAATCACACTAAGATCAACACATGTGGTCCATGGTAAGTCCCACTCTGTACTTTTATTCTGAGAGAGATGCTCCTGTCATGTGAGAAACCAAGTGGCAGTAATCTCAACATGAAGGCAAAGATTTAAAAGTAAGTACATCTAGCAGAATATTGTCTTCATAGAAACTGATTCATGCAGAGGTTGTCAAGCAAGATTTAAGTCTTCATCTCACGCAAGAAATAAAGAGGTAAATCTAGGGTTTCATAAGAGGTTTACAGGAGGCAAAAGGGTAAAGTGAAAGGGGGTGACAAGATCCACAAAGTTTGATAGGGATGGGAGAATGTTGGTATGGAACGTGATGGATATGAAGAAGGAAAAAGATGGAGCCCTGTGGAAGGATTAGGCTTCCTATCACTACCGTTGATGAAGATAAAATTGTCTTGGAATGTCAAAGTAAAATGATGCGGTTAAAAGGAAAGGATTGCATATTTCATCAAGATGCAAAGGGTGGATGTTGTTTGTCTGCAGGAAACAAAATTCAAGGAAGTTTCTAGTGGGTTTATCGAAAGTTTGGGTGTGGGCAGTTTTTTAGATTGGGTGGCCTTAAGAGCCGAGGGTGCCTTAGGGGGCATTGTTATCTTCTGGGATTCTCGTGTGTTAAAGCTGCTGGCCAAGGAGGAAGGTCAGCCACATTCGTAGATTCAAATTCCTTTGTCGACACTCGTACTAGGTTTTCTGGGCTGTGGGTTTATGGTCCCACTGCCTATGGGATTAGGGAACATCTCTGGGATGAGCTGGGAGCTATAAGAGGTTTATGGAGTGATCCGTGGTGCATTGGAGGGGACTTTAACATTACAAGATTTCCAAATGAATGGATTAGGGAAGGTAGAAGGCGCCCTCAATGAGGCAAGCCCCAGTCATATGACTTGGAGTTGAGAGATTTTCCAGCTTTTAAAGGCCGCTCACTGGAAGGAGGCTCATAATTGCGTAATGGCGAGATCGGATGTGTTCTTAGTCTCCGAGGTGAGTGGGAATGTCTTTGGTCTCGGCTGCAGCATCCTACCTAGGCCTATACTGACTATTTCCTATTCTACTTGGAGGGGGATCGGGGAGTTTGTCTATGAGCCTTCTCCTTCGTATTCGAGAACATGTGGATTAAAGAGGAGGACTCAAAAAGACCTAATCAGGTCTAGTGGCAGTTTGAAAGTTCAAAGGACAAGGTGGCTATGTTCGATGGGAAAAGCTTACAGCCTTAAAATTTTTGCTCAAAACTTGGAACAAAGATGTCTTTGGGAGGGTGGAGGAGAACAAGAAGTCAGCCCTTACAAAGGTGGCAACCTGAGATTCTATTGAAAGCGAAAGACCCCTTTCTCCTGAAGAGCTTTGGGCAAGACTGACAGCTATGAAGGACTTTAAGAAATGGTCATTATTGGAGGAAACCTCTTGAGGCAAAAGTCTAGGGAGACATGGCTCAAGGAGGGGGATATGAACACCGGTTTCTTCCACAGAATGACCAATTCCCACAAGAGAAGAAATACTATCGATGTGGATCTCAGACAGGGGGAGGAGCAGAGTGGATCAAGGGAAGGGAGGTTAGAACAGCATCAGTGGAACGCCTTCAAAGGTTTGTCAGTCCGATCCCATGTGTAGAGCTAGCCCCGAGGTTTGATTTAGGTTAGATGATTTGGCAGCATTTAAATTAGAGGAGCCTTTCACTGAAGATGAAGTTCACTCATCGTTGCTTAATCTCAATGGGGACAAGGCCCTTGGGTCTGATGGCTTCACTATTGCCTTCTGGTAGTTTAGTTGGGATTTAAGATGGACACTCATGGACTTTCATGATTTCTATGAGAGGGCATGTCAGCAACAATCCTGTCGCTGGGTGTCCCATATCTGAAAGAAGATGGGTGGGCAAAAACAAAAAGACTGAAAGAATTTCTAACAACAGCCTGATTAAGGGCCAGATAAATTGATCGCTTAAGGTCCTTAATAGGTTGAAGGAAGTGTAATGAAATTAGTATGGTCAACTCATTTAGAATGCCTTTGAGGGCGTATAACCTGGATAAGGCCCTTGATTGCCAATGAGGTCATAGACTGATGCAAAAGAGAAAGTGTCGGGATCCTTTGAACCCAAAAATAGAGGGGTCAGCGCTCGAGATTAACAGTTTTTAATGCCTCTATCGATTCAATGACGACAAATCCTGTACGGATGGGTATACGGGGTGGTGGCTCCTCGCAGCCAATTGGGTACCGACTAAGGAGGAAACATTATAATGTTCAAGGATTTCCTTTGAGTCTGAAAGTTCGTGGAGTGAGTCCGAACCTATCACTTTTATTGCTTTCGTGCCAAGCAGGAAGGCTAGGGTCGAGGAGCTTTGCTGACTTCAGACCAATCAGTCTAGTGAATAGCCTGTACAAGTTTATTTCAAAAGTCTTAGCGAATAACTTTTAAAAAGGTGATGAGCTAGTTGGTCAATAAAGCTCAAAATGCTTTTGTGGAGGGGAGGCAAATCTTGGATGCATCTCTTATAGCTAATGAGATCATAGATTCAATGACAAAGAAAAAGGAGAAAGTTATGGTTTGTAAGTTGGATATTGAAAAAGCCTATGATCAGATTAGTTGGAAGTTCCTTTTTGTGGTGCTCCAAGAAATGGGTTATGGTCAACGATAGTCCTACTGGTTTCTTCAAAAGTTCTAGGGGATTTAGATAGGGGGATCCTCTTTCCACGTACCTCTTTGTTTTGGGAATGGAAGTATTCTCTATTCTTATTGAGAAAGCTACTACTGAAGGCTTTATGACCGGCTATAGGTTCGTGGGAAGAAACAGGGAAACTCTACACATTACCCATCTGTTGTTTGTTGATGATACTCTGGTTTTCTGCAAAAATTCAAAAGAGCAACTGTCCTCTCTCTATTGGATTTTACTTTGGTTTGAGGCTTATTATGGTCTAAGAATTAACTTGGAAAAGAGTGTCATAATGCCAGTGGGGGAAGTGGATAATGTAGAGCAGTTGGCTCTTGATTTAGGTTGCAAATTAGGGGCACTCCTACAACCTATTTGGGCCTCCCTCTTGGTAGCAAACATGCTTCTATAAATGTTTGGGATGGTGTTGAAGAAAAGTTTTGTAGAAAGCTATCAACGTGGAAAAGGCAATATATTTCAAAAGAAGGAAGGCTTGCTCTTATAAGAAGCACGATGTCAAACCTGCCGGTCTACCTTATGTCTCTGTTTTGGATGGCTAGAGGTGTGAGCTCAAGACTAGAGAAAATTCAAAGGGACTTCTTATGGGGGAGTAGTCCTACTAAGAGGAAAATCCACTTTATCAAGTGGGAAGATGTTTGTCTGAGCACAATGAAGGGGGGCCTAGGTATTATTAGAAGCCTTATTCTTATGAACAAAGCTCTTTTAAGTAAGTGGGTTTGGAGGTTTGCTGAGGAGGAAAGTATGGTTTGGAAAAATGTCATTAAATTGAAGTATGGGACTAAAGAAGGAGACTGGTTTTCGAAGCTCCCAAGGGGTAATGTTTATATAGGTCTCTGGAAAGTTATAAGCTCTAAGACAATGAATTTAAAGCAGGATTGCAACTTTGAGCTTGGGGAAGGAAACAAAATCAGGAGAGTTACCCTTATGTGTTACTTTCCCCATTCTCTGCAATGTAGCAGGGACCAGAAAGGCTATGGTGGCTGAGGTGTGGGAAATTTCAGAGAATTATGGAGCTTGGAACCTGAGATTTATAAAACCTTTTAACGACTGGGAGATGAAGCAAGTTCAGAATTTTATTGGGCTAATTAACAAGAAGCATATTTTCCCGTGGAAGAAGGACAAATTAGTGTTTAAAAGGTAATAAAAATGGTTAGTTCTCTATGAAAGCTTACTGCAATAGTTTGGAAGAAGGTGCTCCCATGAAAGCCCCTATGAAAATTCTGTGGAACCCTTATGTGCCCTAAAAAGTGGGTTTTTTCGCTTGGGAAGCATGGTGGGGGAAAGTCTCAACAATGAAACAATTAAAGAAGAGGGGTTACCAGTTAGCAAGCATATACCCTTTCCGTAGAAAAGAAGAAGATAGCCTAGAACATATTTTGATCCACTATCCACCAATATGAGAGTTATGAGCTAACCTCCTCTCGGTGAAAGGAATCGGTTGGGCTTGTCTCTTACATGGTAAAGGATCTTTTCTACATATGGAGTCAGCTCCCAGTGATGAAAAATGACAGCAAGTTGTGGTGGGCTACTCCCCTAGGCATATGTTGGGCTATTTGGAAAGAGAGGAACAGAATTGTGTTTGAAGATGCTCCTTTTTCTCACTCTAGGCTGAAACATTCTATCATTAGTTCTCTGTTTTTTTGGACTAGGATATTTCCAAATGTGAATGTTTCTTTTGTGAAAAGGCTATTGAATATGTACATGTCTACATCTAGGTGTTAGCTTCCTTGAGGGGTAGTTTGTTTTTTGTCTTTGCTCTTCTCTTCTTCTTTGTATGGGTCAGTGGCTTCCCCTTGTTTACTCCCTATAGACTTTGGGGATGCCTTCCTAGTGTTAGCTTCCTTGAGGGGTAGTTTGTTTTTTGTCTTTGCTCCTCTTCTTCTTTGTATGGGCCAGTGGCTTCCCCTTGTTTACTCCCTATAGACTTTGGGGATGCCTTCCTAGTGTTTTTTGGTTTCAATGAATTGTTTTTTGGTTTCAATGAATTTTCTTGTTGTTTGCCTATCAATATATATATATAATTTTCTTTTTTTGTCCAAACTGGAACTTGAATCTAGAACCTCCCATAATCCCATCACATCCCTTCACCACTTGAGTCAAGCCTTAAGGGCAAGTACCCTGGTAACTATGTTGAGACAAGTGCGCTCTTGAAACCTTAAATGGAAATTGAAAAATTCCCAGAGAGTAAAGATTTCTTCAATGCCGTTCCTTGTCCCAATGAGAGTTTGGGGCTTGAAATGGATGTTAAATTATTCAAGTTGTCTCTCCTCCTAAGATGAGTGAGTGAACATGAATGAGATAATACATTCTCAAGTCCTACTTTCAACTTTGATATTAAACTTCACTGTGAAAAATGTTCTAGTCCAGCATTATATCCAAAATGTATGAGATAGTCCAGTTCTTAATTTTGAGAATAACTCACGTTGAATAAACGCTATTCAAATAATATATAAATTTAAAATTGTTCGTAAATTTTTTCAAATTGTGAAAAATATTTTTAAATAAAATTAATTATCATATTCACTAAATTTTTTAAAATCTCTATTTTATAATTTACCAAATATTTATATAATATCAGTAGTTCATTATAATACAATTTTAAAATTTTAAAAAAATTATTATGATAAATAAATTCTTTCTTTAGTTATTTTTTAAAATAAAATATCAAGAGAAAAAAAAATCATTCTCGTGATATTTTTTTTTTAAAATAATTTATGAAAGAAATAATTTATCATAATAATTTTATTTTTATTTTAAAGAAATAATAATGTTAAAGAAATAGTAAGGATGATTTAAAAAATAAAATATCACGAGGATGATTTTTTCTCATGATATTTTATCTTAAAAAATAACTTAAGAAATAATTTATAAATCATAAGAAATTTATTTTAATTTTTTATAAATTTATTGGAACGCCCAATGGCAGAGTCAGAAAATCGAGTCAAGGGGGGCATGATTAGTTTTAGGGGGGGCATTTAGAAGTTTAAGCTCAATATTTGGTCTAGTGGTAATGTGGTTTTCTTCCAAACAAGAGATTTGGGATTCAAACCTTAATAGAAACACTTTTTTCCCCAAAATTTTAGGCACTATGTGGCTCCACCATTGGATATACCAATATTATATAAATATTTGATAAATTAAAAGATTGATTTTTTAAATTTATGATAAATATGATAATATTTTATTTAAAAAACTATTTTTTTTTTAAATTTGAGATAATTTTTTGATAAAATTTTAATTTAATACGTTATTTAGATAACGGTGGCTAACACCTATTAATGGTTGTTAACCCCTCCGTTAAAATGGGACTTGCTCTTTATGTTTTGGATATTACAAGGACTTGATTTGAACATTTTAAAGTAGAGGGACTTAGTGTCAAAAAAGTTGAAAGTAGAGGGACTTAGTGTCAAAAAAGTTGAAAGTAGAGGGACTTGAGAATGTATTATCTCAACATAAATTAAGAAATTTTTGGGGGACATATCCTGGATGCCTGATAATATATTTTAGGAAAAAAATAAACACTGTTTTGCAAATGATTTTTTTTAGATCGATTTAAAATCTTCTGGCTGCATTCCTGTGTGTTTCAATAAATCTTCGGAGTTTTAATCCAGTTTCAGGCATTGGTTTTCTGGGCAAGCACTTGGGAGAACAGGTTTTGTTGTTGAGTTGGATATGTTTAAGTTGTTTTTCATAAAAATTTTAGATAATTGTTTTTAGCTCCCATGCAAACTACACATCTATGTGCATGTTGTGTATTGTTTGGTCATGTGCTCTCTCTAAACCTTTGTACCATATAAAGTCTATAATAAATGTTGAAACTTGGAAGTATATTGAAACAACTTTTTTATTTAATTTTTTTTTTCCTTTGAAGGAATGAAACTTCACAAGAGAGAATTATACAACTATTTATTTGATTGGACTGTTTTGTCAGAAGATGTTAATATGTGTGCATTAAACATATCATCCTTTCATTGTAGTATACACCAAGTGATTGGAATTGCATGGTATATGCAAAGATGATGTGGTTTACAAGAATAGTTTTTGCTGATTCTTTATGCTATGATTGTGGTTTTGGGTGCAGTTCAAGATCTTTTCATTGAAGTTCAAGCCTTCTGTATCGAGTTCTCGAGGATAAGGGAAGCTGCTGGACTATTTAGGCTTCTTAAAACTTTGGAATGAATCTTGGATGCTGTTTGCATTGCTATTTGTTGTAGATAATGACATTGTCATTCTCGTCCTCAAAACACTCAGAAGTTTGGAAATTGTAGAAGCATGCATTTCACTTGTGCTTTGTTTCGCATAACACCGATGTTATACGGATTAAAACTCTTGTTCAGAGCGAGTAGTTCAGCAGCTCAAGTCAAGTTTTGAGTGACCCAAATAGACCCTTAAGCTTGAGTTACAAGCCTAATTAATTGTAAAATGCTTTGTTTGGTTTTAGGTCAGATCAAATAAATTTCTTGGATGCTATTTGTAGGATGAGATCACACAGGCCACAAAGTTAGACCTAATTATAAGGGTATTTGTTCCCTTTGATTTCTAACTGATAAGAGGGTCACTCCTTTGGCATAGTTGTTAGTATCCACAAAGATTGGAAAGCAATGAGAATTGGGGAATATCCATATGGTTCACTAAGATCTTGAATAGCTGTCCTGGATTCTTGTTGATTATGTTTATTCTATTTCCTTTGAAAAGGCCATCAAACAATTCCATTCAGAAAATATAAATTAATAGATCTTTGGTTCGCCATAGCTCTTTTAGCCCTAAAAGAGGACACCATTCCCTTTGGAATTTTTTTATTTTTATTTTGGTTGCTTATGAGTGGGACAGAAGGGTAGGTAATTTAATTAGGAGAATGTTTTTATTTAAATTATTTTTAATACAATTATTATAATGTTTTTTTTAAGAAAAAATATTATAAACGAGTCTTAAAATTCTTAAAATTTATCGCATATTTCAAACTTTTCAAAAAGAATAATAATAATAATAAATCGTTTGAATCTCAGTCAAATGCGCTTTCAATAATTAACACAACCTATCACAAATGATTTATGCTATCTTTCCTTGTAATTTGGTGGGTGTAAGTTTGTTTTGTGGGCCATGGAGTTGATGGTCAGGTTGTGTGTATCTCAATTTGAAGTAAACCCAAAGGCTTTACTCCTTAGATCAACTAAGTTACTAACCTCCTTTAGGGTCTTAGAGTTAATAGCTAGATAAAACCTTCGATGACCTTATCGACTCAAAGTGATGATGATTGGGTAAAACCTTCAATGACTTGAATTGGTAATCAAGGACCATAACAGGACTCGAACCAGTGACTATAGGATAATTTTAAAGGTATGACTTGAATTAATAATCATTGAGTAAAACTTCCAATAAACCTAATGGGATTGACTTGAACTAATGATCATCAAGTAAAACTTTTAATAAAACTAATGGGGACTCAAACAAATAACTATGGGTAAACTCAAAGGTGTTAGACCAATTGAACTACCCTTGATGTATCATGGAGGCTTTTGTATATTGTCATTAATGGGTTGTCATAGCGTGGAATTAGAGCAAAATTGGGAATATGGAAAGTTGTACGTTTAAGAGTGTGTGTAGAATTTTCTCTGTTTATTCAAACTTTTAAATGAAGCGAAAACGCCATGGCTTACGCACAAAGACGTAAAACAAATTTTGAAAACAGTTAAAACGACTACTATTTTCAACATTTTATATACGACCAAATGCGTGAAAAACTCCGTTTTCCTCATTTTCAATTAGTTCAACCAAATTCAACCAATTGAGGTTGAAAATGAAAACGTATTTTCACTCCAAATTCAAGTAATTAAACGATTTTCTCTCAAAACGAACCAAAGATTGAATACATCAAAATTTTCATTCGAATTTCGATAGAAATAAAATTTTCGCGAACTAAACGGCTTTATTATCTACCTATTGATTGTTGTGTTGGATAACAAGTAGAAACGTGTAGCTGTTGTTGGTGGTGCAAAGTCTAGGTGGAATGGAATGAAAAATGAATTTCTCCTTTGAGCTGTGTTATGGTATATCTTTATTTTAACTTATACTTTTGTGTGTTCAGGGGGTGATTGTGATTGATGTAGACGAAGTTCTGAAGTGTTGGGGAATAGGAATGGGAACGGTGCTTACTCCTACAATTAAAACATGATGGAAATTGGAATAGAAGAAGTAAAAGCAATGCTGAAGCTTTTAGTCTCTCACAGTCACAGCCCAAAAAGAAAAAAAAAAAAAAGAAAAGAAACGTGGATAGATTTTGGATGCTGTGAATGGATTCTGACAAATGATTTGTTTTGGGAAAAGGCCGGCACTACTCTCTCTCTCTCTCTCTTTCTTTATTTGTTCTCACTTTTCACTAGAAAAGGAAAAGGGGAGAGAGAAGCACCACCAAAATTCTCTAAGCAACATAGATCAGAATCGAATATTATAGTCTATAGAGGGAGAGAGGGGTTCTAACAAGTTTTCTCCCATAACAGTACTTTTAAAATAAAAATATATTAATCCATTACAAGTTTTTAAAAAAATGTTCAAATTAATACTTAAAACAGTAAAAAAAATTAAAACCTTAGTTTGAGTATTTTTTTCCAAACTTACACTAAATTGAATTATTATTATTTTTTTAAAACTCGGTTCTAATCTTGAAAGTTAAAAAATAAAAATAAAAACCCTGAATGAATGTGACTGGTACATGCATGAATGCATGAAGGAGATGTACATTTTATGTACGACTGCCATTGTATTGTGTCCAGTGTCCTTCACAACACCAAATCTATGCCCCCAAGATTATGATTCCATCTGTTTCTTCTTTCTTTTATATTCTAATATTCTTCTATTAAACTTTGGCCCTTCAGATCTATGATTCTCAACTTTTTATTTTTTATTTTATTTTATTTTATTTGGGGAGGCAGCACTTGCATTTAAACTTAAATCTCACAGGGCTCTGCTGCTTTGTTCATTGAATCAGCTAGTCGGGTGCTTCTTCTTTAATAAAGTGTAAAGACAACCCAATACCTAATTATTCAAATTCAATTTGACACTAATTAACTATACTAACCTTTACACTTGTCGAGCTTTCAAAGTTTCAACTCATCTTTGTACTACCATTTTTTTTTTTTCAATAATAATAAGAAGAAATTTATCTCCATTTGTTTGTTTCGGTTCTTGAGAAATTTAAGAAAAATATATGGAAAATATTCCTTATATTAGAAGTTGGGTTTATGAGCTTAATTTAATTTCTGTATATGCCGGATCTAGCTAGTGTCTCGTAACTGCAACTGTCCCTATTGAATTTTTTTTCTATATTTAAGGGGAATTGAACACATTTGGTAAATATTAAACACCCACTGAAATGTGTAAATATTAATTCACTTAGAAACCCAAGTTTTTGTGAATTTTGTAAAACTCACATTACTTAAACTACACTTCACTAAGAATAAGAATAAATCATGGTAATATATATATATATATATATATATATATATATGTGTGTGTGTGTGTGTGTGTGTGTGTGAGCATGGTTTACTAATTGAATTAGAATACTAAAAAATCGATCACACTTTCGACGAGATTTTATATAAACAAAAAACCTAACTATCAACATGATTAACCAAAATTTTTATTAATCATTTTTTCAGCTAACCATATATTGATTAACCAAAAAACCGATGTATTTATATGCATTATATATATTATATACTTCTAATATTTATTATATTAATATTATATATTATATACATCGTATTTTATAATTTTAGTATAATATTAGTATTTTTTTTATGTTTTTCGATAGGTTAATCGAAACCATGGTTTTTGTGTTTTGTGAATCGAAATCAAAACCAAAACCGAGATTTACATAAAACAAAAACCAAGATCAAATAGATCGGTTTGGTTAACCTATTTTTTGGTTCGATCTCGATTTGGTTTCTCGATCGGTTCGATTTCTTAGATTTTTTTTGCTCACTCGTAGTTTCTAGTGAAGCTATTTTTGTAAGTCCTCTCTTAACTAATTTCTATCTTTTATGTATTCTCATCCATAATTTGAGATGAGAAATTATGTCATGTTTGGTTTCTGTTTTTGATAATTGTTTTTGAGAACAATTTTTGAAAACATTGAAAACACCATTTTGGTGTTCTTTAAAAATTGTTCTTATTCTATTAAATTTCAGTTATTACAGTTTTTGTGCTTTTCAAAAAAAAAAATTGCAAACCAAGCGTGTTCTCCCCACTTTCCTTGTTCTTGTTTTTTTAATAATAGAAAACAATTTAAAAAAATAAGAACTAAACATGCCTTAGTCACCAAAGCTAAAGAAAGTAAATTATTTCATATCAGGGAAGAAAGTAAAATAATTGAACTCAATAAATTATTTTTATATAATTTTAATTTATCTTACTAATTTTAATTTATTATATAAAGATTAAAAATTTAAATATATATAGATATTCAACAAAATTAACTATATTTACTTTTGTTTATAATAAGATCAAGTATTTGGCAAACCTAGCATCATTTTCTCTCAACTTTTTTTCTATTAGTCTCTTTTCCTTTAAGCGGAGTGATGATTTTTTGGTGATTTTTGGTCTAAAATCACTCATCTACACATTTTTCCATTATTTTCTTTCTCAATAAAACAGTTATTCCACAAGATCTAGGTTTTCATTTTTTATTTTGTGTTTTAGTCATTGTCTTGGTGTTGCGTGCGCATTATCAGTTGCTTTGAGATATTGTTTATCGTCACATATAGTGCGACAAGCCGTTTATCGTTATTATGTTACGACGTTTATTTCAGCATTGGTATCTTAATTTAAAGAAAATATATCTAATCAGCGACAAAAAATCAAATCAATAGTCATTAAAATGCTGCAAAACTGGAATTATATGCATTATAATAACAATAGTAATATCAAATATATAAACTCAACTTTCAGTCAATTCATTATGCTATTAATTTGATTGTTGTTTTATCCTCTATGATTTTTAACAATTTTGATTATATTTTTTCGAATATATTGTTATTTGGAATCAATAAAATTATTTTTCTCAAAAAAATAAAAAATCAAGTATGAAACAGTTGTCTTTCTAACAAAATTTTTTTCTTTCTTCATTAATTTCCAAAACGAAACATAAGGTACCAATATAGGGCCAAGTGTTTCATTAATTTTCAAACCAAACAAAAGCTACTAAATAGAACCCCACAAGTGTTGTAAAGGTAAGGAAAAGAACAAAGAGTGGTCACGGGAAACAAAGAGACAAATATGAGAAGGTAAACATTGTATGGTGGTATAGTGGCATTAGCATACCCCCTCTCTGATACCCATGTGGAACTCCTCCCTCACCTCCCCACAAACATTGTCCCTCGTCTCCCCCATATGTTCCCCCAACTCCCAAGTCTACTTTCCCACATCCACATCCATGATCTACCTTCCAATATTAATATTTCACTCATATGATATGATGTCTTCCACCTATGTAATTATTAATCCATCCTCCTATATTCTAGTACTTCTCTACACACATAAAATAGAGATAGAGATAGAGATGGGTGTTGGAGCCACCAATAATTGGACAACAATATCTTCCTAGTATCAATCTGTGTCCATACGTGGTCTTCTCTTGCTCCACCACGACACCCATGACAGCTACTTTCCTTTCCTTCCTTGCTTGCCTTGTAGTAATAATAAATAATAATAACCCCGAATCTCAATTACCCAATTATTTGGTAACCCCCACCCCTCTACCATTCTGGGGGTACAAACCCCTCCCTCCCTCCCTCCCTCCTACCTCCACAAATCTGTTCCCATTTTCTAATACCTTTTTTTTTTTACTTTCTCCCTCAATAAGTATATACCATATGCCCTACTTTATCATCCACTACCAGTCTACCAGTCTACCAGCACCAACTTTTCCTTTTCTATATATACTGTAGGAGCAGGGAACCCCCCTTTCACTTGCAACTTGGAAATACATACATACAAACAAACAAACATGAAACCATCTGCACTCTTGAGAAGCATCTCCTGCCGCATCCCGGGCAGACTCCTCTCCTCTCCGGCGGTCTCGCCGTTACCCTCCCGAACCAGATTCGATCAGCTGGTCACTCCGGAGCTGGATACTTTGCTGATACAAGGAGCTGATCATGGGTCTGGGTTCATGACCAGCCTCACTTTCTTGGTTGATGCCCTTTCTGCCTCCGCCGCCGCCCAGAAGATAGCCATAGAGTGTCTAGCCAAGAATAATTTGATCGGATGTAGTGGGGATATTGAAAGAAGCGCAATCGATGAGTATCTTGGGGAGGACAACGCTCAACTGCTCGACTCATGCAGGGATTTATCTGAAACAGTTGAAGTTATTCGCAACTATTCTCACTCGCTTCAGGTGGCGCTCCACTCCCTCCATGGGCTTTCTCCGCCCACCACGGCGGCTCTAGTAGCTAATAACGCACTGTGTATTGACCCATATCCAGGATCAATTGGCTATGCGAAACTGAATACGAACCGTGCGTGGTAGTTGACAAGGTTTACTCCAGAAGATTGCCAGCTGAATAATAATAACAATATACAGTTCAGCAGCAGATCATGAATTTATGACCTTGCAATCTAGTTCCGTAGCTCAACGGCCCAAGGATCTTCGGAGTGGCTTTGTCTTTCAAATCAAAGGGTGGCTTCCCGACAGTCCAGTCCCGGCCGACATCGTCATGGTCCTGTTCTTTACATGAACTTCACAAGGGATTAGAGGAGGAAATGAAGAAGACCCGGAAATCTGGAGGAGGGCTTGTGATGCTGACTGAGCTGAGGGAGACGATAATGGCAGCTCAGCAGCTGAGGATTCAAATCAAGAACCATAATAAGCACAATAAATGAGTTGTGAAGGCCTGAGGAATTTAGAAGAAGATGAGGCAAAGCTGAGGAAATAATTAGCCCTGGATGAGAAATAGATGATCTTTACAGAATTTAATTTCTAAGAACAATTAGAATTCTCTCCAAGCTCAGGAAAAACATCATTACCAATCCTTGTGGAAAAAAAAAACCCCCAAAAAATTTGACTTCCATTTTTTGTGGCACACATGAGTGTATATAGATTCGTTATTCACCAAATTATTATTATTATTATTGGTTGGATTTGTATCAATGAATGTCTTTTAATTGGGTCAATTTATTCTACTTGTAATTTGATCTGATGTCCTTTTTCTTTAAACCAAGATTTGATAAAGGATCCAAGATTAATTAGATTATATAGCAAGGCCATTCATTCATCCATCCATCCATGGTACTTCCGCTACAAAAATCAGTAGGTCATGTTCCCCTATTCCCTAACATGAGGTGTTACTCTATTTTATAAAGTTTATCCTATTCCTACCTACACAACTCACCTACCTACAATAATGTGATAGTTGTCACACCCCAAAACCCGATTTAAGAACATACGCGACAATCATTTCAACCTCAAACTCGAGGGTTTGAAGTAGAAATTAACGACAACAAACATTCATCCTATGATTAGATTAGATGATGTCTAATTACCAAATTTCTATTCAGGACATTATCAATCCAAATGTGTCAATGTCCAAAAAGGTTCAAACTCAAGTAATATCAACATATATAAGTTGAGTTCCGATGGTATATAAATGATGTCTAAATTACAAGTTTGACCAAAACCATAAGAAGTCAATGTTTCCAACCTAATCTTCACTTCTTGCCCATCCTCAAGGTACTTGAAAATGTTTCAAATAAATGGAAATGAATCAATTATTTAACTATTCTTGCAAACGACAGATATAATGTATAATTATTTTAACAAAAATGTTGGATTAGATGTGGTAGAACATTCTTATATCCATTATAAATTAATTCCATACAAAATTCAATCCAAATGATTTTATATCGAATTCAAAATCAAATATTTTTCTTTGGTTATTAAATATCATAATAGTGTCTAGTTACACGAGACTCTATAAATGAGTGACTTATTTCAAATTGTTCCTTTAAGTACATAAAACGAAATACTGCCAAAACTAATCATCTCTAATCAAATTCCTAAATGTTAAGTTTAAATCAATTGGTAATTATGTTTTAGGTCATCCAGGGGAAAGAAATTAAAAAAATGAGGGTCTAAGGAAAAAGAATCCAATAAAAAGGTATCTTTAGGAATTTTAATTCAAACAAAGGTACTCAAAAAATGGTCAATCACTTATTCCCAAAAGCCCTCATCCCACCCAGCGCACCCCCTAGACTGAAGCCCAGCTCACCCTAGCAATTGTTTTTCAAATTTTTTTTTTTCTTTTTTTTTTACTTTTATTTTTTTTATTAAAATCTAATTTTACTATTATTTATAATTAAGATATTAAAATAAATAATCTTAATAATAAAATATATTTATTGCAATGTAAATTAATCATCTATCTAATATAACAAATATTAACATTTTAAAATAAGATTTTATGAATTGATTCTTCTTTTTAAAAATAGCCCTTATCCAATGAGGGATGGGTAGTTTGGATCTACTTTAAGTGTCTTTTTGAAAATAAAAATTCCAAAGATAGCTTTTTCGGATTCTTTTTTCTTGGGTCCTTATTTTTTAATTTCTTTTCCTTTGGTGACCTAAAACTTAATTTATCCTAAATCCATTATATTCAAAATACTAAAGTCAGTTATTAAATTTTTACTTAAAACAATTATTACTTCCAATATCCAATTATAGTAGAGATAGTTTACTATGTTATAATTAAATTATTTAGTTTTCAAAAAAATTATTTATTTATTTTATATTTTTTTCCAATATCATGGAAGTGAATAAACTATTCCAATTTCTCATTTATTGCGTTCATAACTTCCCAAGGCAATTAAAATCAGTTATCGTTATTATTTTTTGCACCTCTAATTTTCAGATATTTTTCTTCTTACACCTTTTTTTTTAAATGCACTACTTGTATTTTCCCTTACAGTAGCCTTTTTTTCTTGCAATGTCAACGTAATCCTTTTTTCTTTTATCACAATCTTTTTTTTTTTTTTGAAATATCTTCTACTACAATCTTTTGCAAGTAACTTTATAATTAATAACTTTATTTTTTGTCAAATCCAAAATCTAATATCTTATTTTTATTTTTCCGACTTCTAATATTCACTATGTAATACATCTTTGCAATACTTTGTTTTCATAGGGGCTCGAGCTTGGAACATTTTATAACTTCGTCTCACCCTTTCACCACTTGAGTCACGTTTCATCGACATCTAAGACTTCATTTAGATCCACTTAATTAATTATCTAGACTTCTTCCATTTCACAAATCGTACTTCACACTATTATAACCTCATGTTTTAGTTGCCAAACCAAGGAACTAAATATTGGTTTTATAGACCGATATATCTCCTAAATATCGGATATCAATCGGTACTACACCCACCCTTGTACAACCTAAAGTCAATTGACTAAAATGGCTAAAATTGAAAATCGTTGATATTTCTCGGCAAAATATCATAAATATTGACATTTCACTAAATATTCGGTGTGCGACTCACGCACGAGTAGACAAGAATTTTCGGAAAAATATCATCAAAATATCGGTAAATATAGAAGATATATTAGTAAAATATCAAAGATATATCAGTAAAATATCAGAGATATATCGTCGATATTTTCAAAATATCGACCATGCCTTTGACTTCTTGACCAGCAATTTAACGACCCAGATCGATTCTTGCTTTGATCCAAAGGTCCAGATTCATCTACTTTTTTAAAAGCATTCGAAGGCTATATTTTGGATCAAACTGTTGATTTTAAATTTGAACCTTGATCTAACGGTTTATATTGATTTCCAACGGATATATGATGATCCAACAGTTGGATTTGAACCAAAATCAAATCCAATAGTTTTTTGACAATCCAATTACTATTTTGACTCAAAAAAATTCTATAAATAATTCTCAAAATACATACCTTTTACAAACTCATTCTATCTACATCCACCCCATTTGACTCTCAAATCATTTTCTTTTAGATTTATCTCAATATTTTGAAAAATCTTGTTTAAATATTGTCTTCACAAGATGACTTCTTGACCAACAATGTAATGAAATCACATCTAGCCTACATTTCTTACTTTAAAAGAATATCAGAATGTAATTTCTTTGATAAATTATACCGAATATCGTCTTCAACAAGTTATATTTTGTTTTTATTATGGTCTTTTTGTATTGAATAAAGTTTTTCCAGTGAATTTAAATATTTTGTTAATTTTCATGACGATATTTCCTTGTCAAACATTACTTACCGATATTTCCGATATATCCGTAATTACCGATATTTTGATCCTTGGTCAAAACAAAAATTTTGAACCTTTAAAATTTTAATCTTATTGTCCTATTTTATCTGATGTCTTAGATTTTCATGGAAAATGATTTTTTTTTAATGGAGAGAAAACTTCTATATCATTAATAAATTAATTAAATTCATTAATTACTTTCAAAATCACATTTTTATACTTATATTTGGGTTAGGAGTGTGAAAACTGCACAATATAAAAAGTTCTCTCTCACAGCCAACTAAAAGCCATTGTAGTAGTAAATTGTTTTACCAAAGAATTAATTGAAAAATATGACAATGAATACATTAAAAAGAAAATAAGAAAAAAAAAAGAAAAAAGAAAATTATGGAATTGATAGAGATATTCTTTGATTAAGAATCAAAGAGTTCCAAGTTTGCCCCACATGATCATGCACTGAATATCCGGAAAACTAATAGTCATATATGCATTTAATTAAGAAACTAAATCCATTGTTTACCATTCAATATTACGTACATAATAAAAGTTAAAACAGAAATTAAACTTAATTTCATGTGTATTAATTATTTGTACAATCAAACATACACTAAAACAACAATATTACAATGGAGAATCTGCTTTCTTAGGCACTACTTAGATTGATGAGAAAGCAGCAGTAGTAGTCTTGAGTTGCAGAAAAGGATTATGAATGAGCATGTTAGCAGACCATCGAGTCTTAGGCGACCTCAGCAAGAAATCCTTTGCATCCCTTGAGATGGCGGTTGGCAATTCAGGATATTCAGGACTGTTACCGAATACCGATCCACTGGAGATCTAGTATTCCTTATCTTGGAACCATGGCTCAAGTAGTACTCCGCATCCAAATCCGATCTCCACATCGGCCGCCTTGTCAGCATCTCCCCAAATATCACTATACTAATTCACTGTCTCCGGTGCTATGTACAGAGAGAGGAGTTCCTCTCATCATGCTCCCAAAGTAGTTCTGCTCCTCCTCTTCCTCTTCTTCATCATCTTTTTCTTCTTCTTCTCCTTTCCGCCGGTGAGTCGTCACCCTCTTTGCGAGCCCAAAATCAGCTATCTTTGCTATAAAATCATCATTTCCATTAATATTGTGTAGTACTGCAAGAAGAACGTTTGTGGGCTTGATATCGCAGTGAACATAACCCCGACCATGAATATGAATAAGTCCCAAAACCATGCATGTGTCTAGAGAAAACACTAACTTGGTATTCGCTCAATCCAGGCTTAACCGTTTGGTCAAGGTGCCACCTTCGCAAAACTCCATCAAGATGTTATAGTAGGTCTTCTTGTCCACCCTCGACCACGTGATCTCTTCCCCGTAACAACGAACCACGTGAGGACATGATTTCATGTCCAACAGGATCTTGGTCTCTCTCCCAAGGGAAGACGACGCCTTGACCTCAGCAGACTTGACGGCGAAATTGGTTGAGATTGTGGGTATTATTATTTTGGATCATGAACATCCCCACTTAGAAGACACAAACGGATCAAAGCCCAAAGGAGCTAAAGATCCCCACACTGCACATGATCTAGGGCTTGAGTTTCCACTTATTTAGCTATCCAATCACAGCAAAGGCCTAGGCATGCCCTCTTCTAGTCGGTTGCACGTCCTCTTTGAGCCGGCTACCATCTCTAAGAAGATAGTCAGCCAATGATTTCTCGACCGATCCCTTGCAGCTTAAGAACATATTCTCCCACAAACCTCATACATAACCGCCTTTGAGATGATCAACCGATCAAGTGAGGCATGACTCGACAACTTAGTTATCTGGGTATGAAACGGTTGATGCGCGCGAAGCGCCGCCTTCCATTTCGGAAACCAATACCCATTTTCCGTGGCATCATCATCCTTCTTCTATAAATAAGGAAGCAAATGCTAAGAGAAAGGTATGAAAAATATGTCGAGACCGATATTTTATGCTCTTTGTCTTCTTCCTAAACTTAAGCATCGATAGCCGTCGGCACACCATCACAATATCTTGTTTGTTTTGCGTAGATCTTGTCAAGTGTGTTCATGCCTCACGCATCCTGAGACTTGAGAATCCTAGAGACAACAATTGGCGCCATCCGTGTGTGCCCACCAGTAAAAAGTCATACGCCGTAACGGCGGTAGGCTTCGCTCACACGTTTATCCTCACACCAAGATCGCGTGAGTTCCTACTCATTCATCCAGCATCCTCTTTACAATCTCAAAGATTCGTGTTCTATCACATCCATTCCCATTCCTGGATCTTAGTCGCTTATGGTCAGCAATCCAGAAAACTAAATTCCTTCAAGAATGCCTTCGCTAAAGGCCGTGATATTATTTAGAGGCGTGAAGAATGTCGTGTATGGATGGCTTTGAACTGTAGAGCCGTCATCATCCTCAGCAGGAAATAAGAAAACGATCGCATGCGTGGCTTGTTCAAGGATCTAGTTGAAATGCACGAGGAGACAAACAACTCAGACCAAGAAAACAAAAATGAAGGCAAGGAGCTCCATTCCGGGCTAGGATCGACAGCCGACGCGCAGCAGTCGACGACGTTATCTTCTTGGTAGCTCCTCAACTCCTGAAGCCTGCCACAACAACATGGAGGCAGTTTAACTGAAGAAATAGGCCCCTACGCCATTCCAAATTGACCCATTAAAAGGCATACCTGTCGAGCATGGAGAGAATCTCAAGAGAGAAATGCTGTCCGGAGTAAGCCCCTAAAAATATACCCGACGCGGTGGCAAGAAGAGCAAAGAATCGCCATCCGCTCAATATCCACTCCCGGCTCTAATGTACCCCAACATACGATGCACCCACCACTCATCCGAGATCCGTAAAGATACGTTATATCCCTCCTCGTTCAGCCAGCACATCTTGCTTACGAGTCGCCACGGCAAGGGCTTCCTGTTGGCACCCGCTATTTACATGTATGATGGTCATCCGACTCAGATAATTA
Organism: Tetrastigma voinierianum; assembly: GCA_016808115.1. Lineage (NCBI taxonomy): Eukaryota > Viridiplantae > Streptophyta > Magnoliopsida > Vitales > Vitaceae > Tetrastigma > Tetrastigma voinierianum. The sequence continues at coordinate 162,851 of JAEQBH010003481.1, read as the reverse complement.
CATGCGACTCAATCGGTGCGATATGATACCAACGGAGACGATCTCACGGTGCGTTCCAGGTTACCAGCGGCCCGCCATGCCTGTTCCATAACCCCTCGTGAGAGTTCATCAACTCGTTTCAAATGAGTCAGGTGGGCGCATTTGTTTCCGTGCGATCAGCGCTCAATCTGACATAAGGGAAATATCGCTTCATAAACCATCTTCAAGCTGGAAGATGAGTCCATTCAGTGGATTTCACCAGAGATCTGGGAGCCGCTTAACAATAAATTGATTCTTCCAGATAGGCGATGCGGTCCTCCGTAGTCTCCGATGAATTGTTTGGACTACACACCATTCTTCCACCACATCCCCGATCGCCTGGGCCTCACAACAATGGGAAGAATTCATTGTACAAAAGTGAGAGACAGAGAACAATATCTGATATTTGAAGATAAGACATCCGAGCTTCCTGAATCTGATGATCACAACCCAAAGCGGCAAGTCACACCAAAGGCACCGAAAAAGGGTTAAGAAACCAACCCCAGACTAATCGTGGAAGAAAGAGGGAACCCCCATAGCTTTACTCCCTCCGAACATCTCATAAGACAAACTCCTTCCACTTATATCCCAGATCACCCTCTGATCGTTAAATGGCCCAATGCTACATTTAGTCAGATCCCAGATACGCAAACCACTTTGAGGTGTGATCACCACAGTGGACCACTTTCGTACCTAGAATCAACCGATGTCGGGGTTCTAAGTTTGCGGTGGAAGAGTTAACCTAAGGCCACTCAACTCAAGAGATATATACTGGAGACGGTCCTTCATGAATGAGGTGTGTCACCCCTTACTACTGAAAGTTGAATAAATTGGCTCTTAGTAAAGTCTGGCTCGAACCTCGAACAGCACCATCAACTACAGTTACTCGAAGCGCTTGATTGATCATCAAGACGCCTGGGCGCCAGTTAAAGGCTCGTTGCTTCACCACCCAGATGATGCACCCGTGATAAACACCACATCCACACCCTGCATACAAAGCAGCAATCCAAATTCTACCGACGACTTATATCCTCTCTCTTCTTCACATTAACCTTCCAGCCGCCATCTACACCATGATGCAGTTCTGTAATTTAATTTTTAGCGTATCAATGATTTGATGCAGCACAAAGCACTGCTGACCCAAAGAAGACGACCTGATATGTTGCACTGCTCTCGCTTCGCTGTATGAACATCTCCGATAAACTATCCAGCCCCGTCGGAAAATCCTATCCGATCAATCCGGCAACTACGGCAGATAATGGGTAGATACATTACTTCTCCCACGAGTAGGAAGCTCCGCGGAATCTGAAGAAGTTCGCGGCCTTTCTAATTGTCAAGACTGGCCGTGATAACGTCATATTGTTGGTCAGCATGGCGTACGCAATGAAAGTCGCTGCCATCCATCACTCATCAAATGATCGTACCATCCCACCAACGCCGAAAGCAAGTTGATCTTGAGCAGCCAACTGAAGCGATCAAAATGCTACCACCATGTTAGTGCAGGCGTGAAAAACTAAGTCTCCCACAACCGCCCCGAGACCAGTTTGAAGGGAATGAACTATGATCGCCACCCAAACAGCTGAAGATAGGGGCAATCGCCGCTGACCTAATCAATGTCCCCGGCCGAACTGTACAATCGCACCATTAGTTCCCTCCTATCCGGCAGGTGGAGAAAGAACAAATACGCAAGTTCTCATTCCATACGCCATGGATGTGTTCGGGCCTGGACTCATCAGAGCACGGGGTCGGCACACACCATACCTTCCTCACAAACTAAATGTCGCCTTCTCGCCGTGTCGCGTTAGACACGTAAAATGAAGGGCATTTCCAGACTTGACTAACATCGTTACGCCCGTGACGGTAGCGGATATAATCTTGGAAGTGGATCACATCGTGAGAACAAAGCACCTGGAAAATGGCTCGCCATCGTCAGGTAAACCCAAAAAGGCGCTTTAAAATGAGATGCGGACTATGTCCTGATCCTAACGAGGCATGCCCCAAAGACAAAGCTCTTCCTCTACCCCACAGATCAGATCGCGATGCCGCGTCAAATTAGGCGGATGTTGTCGCTGGGGACGCTTTCCTGATACATCATCAACACCGCATTTTTGCTGGATTTCGTGAGAAAATAACCTTCATCACACTCCTCACATCAGATCTCGCGCTAAATGTGATGTCGCTTTGGGCTTATATAACGTTGGGGTAACTTAATAGAGGTTGTTGATCAAAGATGCTATAAAGGACTCTTGGAAGAAACCATGAGGTCAGGCCGACGTGATAAAGTCGTGTCCAAAGAGCTGGGACGAAGGCTTAACACTTGCAAGATATTAACCCTATGGGCGCCAGACAGTGAAGCCTAACTTTCAAAATGTACCTTCGAGTAAGCGCGCACTGGTCACGTGGATCAGAGGTATCGCTTCAACCTCGCTTCAACTTAAGGCGGCTATTTCGGGGTCCCACCCCGCTCTAAAAAGAGTATAACAGCTTGATCGCTCTGGCCGTTCCCTAAGGCGGAAATTATCTCTGCCATAAACCGTTTAAAGCTCATTCTTCATTCCTCATAAGCCAACCGCCATGGAATGAGGAATGATGGAAGTCTCTACAAATATCAAATGGTATCTCGTGAAACTTAATCTCATAGCCCGAAGGCGACAAAACAAATTCTTCGCGGGTACCAGTAGCCTCCATGTCTCAAAGAGTGTCATCAGCTCATATGGAAGATGAGAATAAAAAGTGTGAGAAAATGCAGTTTCAGGTCAACAAGTCCAAATTACCAGAAATCCAAACCACACAAACACCTCGAGCGAAGCGCGTGACATAGCTCCCAGCAAACTAAGAAGCTCCACTTCATACTTCCGCTAATCATCGTTGTTAACCGACTCTTCCCTCTCGAGGCACCATCTGCGTTTCTAACTCAGTCGGAGGATAGCTTCATGGGCGAATGAACTGGTTTAATCTGTATGATTCACAGACAAACCAAGTTATCGCAAAGGGACAAAGTTATGGCAAGATTCAGAAAGCAGTAACCGCAATCCACGAAGATAATGCGCAACTTTGAAGAACCGTGGATCCTCAATGCAGACGGCATCTAGTGGAATCGAGCCATCTGCTTGCAACTTCAAATCTCCTCACCAGGAAAGAATTGAGAAACTATCCATTTGAGTTTTCACCTCCAACAACGAATCAAAAATACGCAAGCCATATTAGCCAAAATTAAACTAGCGCTTATTTGTGTCTACCGGGGACAAAGCCCCATCTGCATATGATCGTCCGCCACGTTCGGTTGCGTGCGTGCCAAATAACACTGGCTTCGACCTCTTCACTTCCAAAAGTGATGGTCCCGAAGAACAACGCTTGACAATGCTTTTCAATGTAGGCTGAAACACATCATCACTAGTAGATTCAGAATGAGAAAGTGACTGGTCGCACTATCGTCATCCCCGGTCAATGCAAACGTGGTTTCGCCATTCCATTACTATCGCCTGATTCACTCAACTCCAAACACCGTAACGAGGTGGACTGCTTCCCTTCCCGGATAATTCATATAGTGTAGTATATCCAAGGTCAAGGTATGACAGGTTATGGCAGATTTTTCTAGCAAAACTCTCAATCCAGACGACAGCATCTTGAACTCGGGGTGGATCCACGTAGACAGACTTTGAACCGGAGCCGCACTCCAGCTTGCAACTTAAATCTCTGACCGGGGAAAGAATTGAGAAAACTATCCATTTAGGCTTCAGCTCCTCCAACAACGAATCAAAATACAAGGCCATATTAGCCAAAATTAAACTAGCGCTTAGTCAGGTTCACCGACAAAGCCATTCAAGTGATTCACGCTTGGTTACAAGTAAACAAAGAATATGAGTTGCGAGACCCCCGAATGGCAAAGTATGCATCCTTGGTTAAACAACGCTTGGACAGCTTTTCGCCTTGAAGGCTTGAACACATCACTAAAGATTGTAATGAGAAAGCGGACGCTGGTCGGCATTGTCATTGGCCCAATAACAAAATGCTGTTCCCGCCATCTATCAAATGGATCTATCACCTCACACTGGTAATCTAGGTGGACTTAAGTCTCCTTCCCGGATAGACCCCATAGTGTAGTGATATCACCAATAGAACTCCTGCATCGACGTACAAAGTCATAAGATCCAAATCCAAATCTACAGTTCTCTTTGGTTAACGAGCAGTAGTTTAAACGGTCCCTGGACGGGCCTTACTTAAAGTGCCTAACTACCGAACAAGGACATTATGTATCAGTCGAACTGCATGAAGGGATATGTGGTAATCATCCAAGCAACAGAACATTGGGCAATACGAGCCACTGTATATTACTCCGGGCCAACCTCGAATCAAGTCACTGATCACATATGAAAGCTGCGGATCGGCGCACCACTAAATTTCGTTTCGAGATCACCCGCCAGGATTTAATTTATTACGAGCCCTTGGCTCGCCTAATGGGGAATTGACATAGTCGGATCCGCTTCCTTACCGCTCGCTCAAGAAACTATTGTCGAGCGATCGATTATTTCAAAGAAGTGGCTGGGAGGATAAGGATAAGGGGATAAGGATGTCACTACCATCCGAAGAATATCGCCCACGGCTCAGATACCGATCAATTGTGTCGATAACGGGCTCTCAATTTGATACGGCATACAGAAACTTCGCCAAGAATTGAAGATGTTAACGACACCCACTCCGCGGTATCTGCAGAGCAATGGCTAATCAGAAGCCTCAAATAAGACCCTATTAACTGCCTTAAAGAAACGATTAGATTTAGCTAAAGGCAAGTGGGTGGATGAACTCCCCGGAGTGCTACGGGCCTATAGAATGACAACTCGTCGGCCAACCGGCATATCCCCCTTCGCGCTCACTTATGGGATGGAGGCTACAGTTCCAATAGAAATTGGCATGCCCACACTCTGAACTGATTTACCCGAGCAATCAAATGTTGAAACTATGGTCAAAGATCTAGACATGGCAGATGAACTATGCGAAGCAACAACCGTGCAAATAACATCATACCACAACAGGCTAAAAAACCTTTACAACAGGCGCTTGAAACCCTGTATGTTTCAATCGTGGACCCACCAAGAAAAGTTTTCAAAATACAAACTGATCCGTCACAGTGAGTTCCAACCAAACTTAAGGGGGGGGGGCATATAATGTAACACGGGCCGAAGAATCCGGATCGTATGCATTAGATAAACTAAACGGGACGCCTGTACCTAGAATGTGGAATGTTATGCACCTCAAAAGGTATTATCAATAAAGAATGATTCAATTTCTAACTTTGTTCCCGCTTCTGCATCGTTCCATTGCCAAGTCCTGTGGGTTGATGTCCCATCATCGATCCATTATAGTTGATGCCTAGCTGGTTCATTGCCAAATCTAGGTAAGGTTGATGTCTTAATGTTCTCAAGATGGCTGGAGCGCCCAACTCGGTTCATTGCTAAGTCCTATAAGGTCGATGTCCTACCGACCAAGACAGGCCGATGCCCAACAGTCTGCCGTCCGTAAGGTTGATGTCCTACCGGCCCAGTATGGTTGATGCCTAGCTAGGACGTCACGATGCCTGGATAAGGAAGCGGTAGAAGAAGGGTCGGTGAACCCTACTAACCGGATTGTTCATCCGGAGCTGATCTATGTCCTACTAAATGGTACATCTTTTCTTGCCCGGATAAATTAACTTAGTTATGTAATTCGATAGAGGTAAAGCACCCACAATAGAATAGTAAACACCACGTGCTTTATTATTGATAACATATGCTTTATTATTAAACTTGGTTTCAAAACAACAAAAACCGGAGCGATAAAACATGGGTGAAGAAACAAAGCTCAATGAGCAACCATGGCGCTAGAAACATCATACTTCTCACTCTCCCTAGTTACTCTAGGTGAGGAAAGCAAGCTCTTTACTTGGCTCAACCTCAGCGAAGAGATGCTTGCCTACCTCGCTATGATCTATCTCAAGAACTGCAGCAGGAGCTTCCTTCTCTGGCGCATTGAACACCGATGGATGCAGCTTCGGCGGGGATAGCGCCCGAGGGGCATCACAGGTTAATAAAGAACTTTGGAGTTAATGGCTTAGACGTGTCCGACATCTCGTGTAACTCCCCAAAAATACCCTATAATTTTTATAATAATTTTATTATATATTCCGTATAAGCTGAAATGACTTGGTATTTTCCGGGAATTGTTAAATGAATACTGATTTAAATGATTGTATGAAAAAATGTCAAATGCAAATGATTTGTGATTGAGTGATATATGCTAAATGAGAATTGATTGCACCTGAAAATTAACCCAAGTGAAAAAGGGCAAAATTGGAAATGTGAAAAATGAGGACCTAAGGGTCAATTGTAAATAAGTTTATATGTCTAAGTGTAACATGGGATCAAGTAAATAGAAATAAGTGTATTATATTATTATCGAGAACTTAACCCAAAAATGTACTGTGAGCCAAACAAGGCCTTGAGGAAATGAGATATTTAAACCAAAAGTAGAAAAAATGAGAAGTGAGACTAAGTGTGGAAGGTCAAACATGGCCTTACACTTAAATGAGTGATTTAAAGACCAAAAAGGTGGTTCAGGGGAGCCCATCGGAGCAACTCGCAGAGAAAGAAAGGAGAAAAGTATAAGAGTTAGTGCTAAAAGTGGGAGATCAAGTTTTGGTTGGGTTTGCTTCCCATTTCTTGCTCCTAAGAGATCAATCAACTAAGAAGTGAAGATTTGAAGAGGCTAAGGTAAGAAAAATCAAACCTTAACTTCATCTTTTGTGATTTTGATATTGGAGAAAAACCCTAGCTTTGTGTAAAAGTGTTCTTGGATGGTTTTAATTTAGTTTAAGGTTGTTTTGTATTGTTGTTGGGATTGGTTTGGATTGGTTTTGTATAGTGTTTGTAAAAAGGGAAAAATGTTGGGTTTTCAAAGGAAATGCTGTCAAAATTTTGTCAAAACCCCTGTTCTTGTTTTAGCTATAGATTAAGTTATAATCATACAAATGAAGTGATTCTAATCAGAAGAACCATAAGATAGGGCTAGAAATGTATAGATGGACCAGGAGCAAATTAGAAGCTCTATGCCCTAAATACTGGCTTAAAGGAAGAGCTCGGTAGCTCAGGTTGCTCCTGCTTTGGGTATTGTTATAGTGTTTTGGCCATAAGCCGAGTTTCATCATCCAAATTGAGTGATTGAAACAGCGGGGTAAAATATACTTCTAGGGGAATAATTTACTTGAAGTAAATGTATGCAAATTGTTACCCCAAAGTTCCCAGAAATCTGTCAAAGTGGAGCTATGTGTAAGAACAGTCTAATTATGCTTTGCAAATTGGAGTAGTCTGGATGTAAAATGCAATAACTTGAGTTTTAGTGATCCAAATTGGATGATTCCAGTTGGAGAAGAAACCTTATAACCATATCTTAAAATGAGTAGAAGGAAATATTACTACACTTGAGAAAGGTATAAATTAGAATACATAGTGGACTCAGGATCGGGCACTGACTGGCCATATTAAATGTCAGAATCCTGAGTTTGGTGATCCAAATGAAATGATTCCAATTCCTACTAAAAATAGACTCATAGAGATAAATGTTTATTGAAGGAAGCATGAGCAAATTATGGCTCATGTGTCCCCAGAAAATTTTTCAAGTGAAGGGGTATCGGGTAGACATAAACCCTGACCAAAAACTCCTAGAATAACCTACTAATATGTGATTGTCATTGTATTTGAATAGGGGCTGACAAGGAGGAAAGCCCACATTGAAGTCAAGATTCTGAAGATCGGAATCAAAGCGACGATTTTGGTTTGTTCTATCTTCTTCTATTTTCGTTTCAAGATTTGAACTATTTGTTCTACATGCATAAGAAAAACATATTAAAATGTTTTAATTGATTTGAAGAAATTGATTGTGAAATGTTTGCAAATGAAAATTGCATGATTATTGAAAATGAACTGTTTATACAAATGTACGTATTGTACTATATTTTGCTATAAAGGATTTGAACGCCCTTAATAGAATGTTAACCGTTTATTTCGCATTAAGGATAAATTGGTATACCACTAGGGGTCAAAATAGCAGTACTGCGAACGATTGTATTGATGTGTCATTCCGATCAAGAATTTCACGGACCGTGATTGATAAGGTTCATCAATTGATTTTTAATACTAACCAACAAATTTCAAATGGACCGTACTGGTATTATAAAACCGTTTTTATACCCAACAGAGCTCCGTGACAAGGCCGGTGATTCTGATACTATATACCGAAAACATAGGTTAAATTCGTTAAGGGTAGAACTAAATTGAATTGTAGAAGTGAATTAAATTTGTGAGCATAATTGAATTGATTTGAGATTGTGAAATATTGGAATCGAAAAGCATGTTTACCAATTGAAATAAAAAGAGCATTGTGCAATGCATGATTTGATCAATGCATGATTTATTGAATATGAAAGTGTATATTTGGGATGATCAATGAACTATAAATGATTGTATATAAAAAAAGTATATGTATTGTATTGACATTGATCATCCAAAAGATTTGAAAGCCAATTGTTAAATTGCATGATTTGAATTAAATCAAATTGAAGAATGGATTAGATAGAAACTACTAAGCATGAAAATGCTTAGCGTATTGTTTTACCAATGCGCAGGTACCGAGTGATAGATAGTGATTGAAAGCGGACCTAAGATCGAGGAGCGTCGAGTCATAAAGAAGGAATTGTGGAGTATGCTCAGACTTGTGCATTCATGTCATGTTTCTTTTTTAACTTTGATATTTTGCAAAAACATTTTGAATTCTAAATATCTATTTTGTAAATCATTTGAAAAGGCTTGATATGCCTTTATAGTAATTGTACTTTTGTACGAATGAAATGTAATGGAATTACCCCTTTAAAAACGTTTCCGCATATTTGAAAAGGATTTTATGCCAACTGAAGTGTAACGCTACGACGTGTTTTTAATAAGGTGATTGGGTGATATTAGAGCAACCCGAACTTGGTTCGGACCCGCCAAACGGGTTGGGTCGGGAATGGGGTACTACATCTCGTATGGAACCTCAGGTTGACTCCGCAAATGTTATGTGCAAAAGCACAACAGCCATACCCATAGTTGAAGATTCGGCTTCATCCGTAAGCCTTTTCTCGAGCCCTTTCTCTTTAAGGGCCTCCATCGATACGATTAATTTCCATCCCCTTACAAGTCCTAAGTTCTAGCGTAGATTCGCTCTGGTCCGCCTGCACGACTAACTCGCTATCCGCCTTCCACCTAGTCTCCCCACAAATGTACCTGGCTGCATTTTGTACCCCAGCCAACCCGGACTCCACCTGTTCGAGCATCTCCCACACCTCGGGCATCCATACTCCGCCATCGAGGCATCATGGCGAGCAGCGTCTCTCTCATCCTCGGCTCGGGCCATCCTTTCAACTCTTCCTCCGCCCTTCACCTCCCAAACAGAACTCGACTCCGTCACTAAGGAAGCACCCACGCATGGTCGAGACTACCGATTGAGCGTAAAGCCATAACCTTTTCGCATCCCTCAACCGAGTCTGAAACTCTTGGTGCTGGTAGGTCATGTTCCGGATAGCTGTGACAACCTGCAGAAAAACGCATTAGAACAAAGCAATAACTCGGCAACGATACTAGAACAGTGTACAGAAGTAATGAATGTACCAGCTCCGCAGAATAGATAAAGTTACGATTTCGTATCAGCATGTCGTCTTTAACCACCTGCTTGAGATCTTCCTTATAAGCGTAGGTAGGGATCGAAATGACATATTTTTCACCTTTCCCCTCGGCCTGCACCTCTACCGGCATCCGAAGCATAGTCGAGTATAGTTGTTCCAGATGGGCAGCCGGGGATTCGCCTTGATTAAAGGGCTTCCAGCGATTGATAATCTCCTGGGCACCTTTAAGGCCCAGGAGCCGACACTTCCTCCATAGGGGGAGCCGAGCCCTGTAGAGGAATGTAAGAATACAACAACAACCTGGCCGTGAAGCAACCACTCCATCGCGTTTGACGGGGAAGACGAGCCTTATTCAGTCGACTAGTAATCCGGGCCAAGGAATACCTTCCTGCACTTCATGAGTTCGAGGACCTCTTTGAATCGCCGCTGTGGTGCGACTTGCCGATTAACCATGAAAGCCTATCTCGTGCGAATTCATAACGACTATTGCCTTACTCTTCAACCTCGCCGTCGGGTCCTTAGCTCACCAACCACCTCGTGGATAGCATCAATTTCCCCGATCAAGCCGGCACTCTTTGCGCTTCCGCCAAAGTTATGGAACAATGTGCTTCATCTCGTCCTCCCTCTTCTTCCTCTCTTCGCTAGGGGGCGCTGATATCTGGGGCAACCCATGGAAACCTCTACCCCCTACCGAGTGCCTTTAGCCGTCAGCACCCACCTTCCCTTCGGATGCTTATTTAGTGCCCAAAAATGCTATTTGAACCCTATTTTACAGGCTTTTGAGCGCTGTGTGTACTAATTATTATACTAACCCAATTGACATGTGTTCTGTCCCTATTGCATTTATGTTTCTGCATTCCGAGGTCTTTTGTAGTTTTCAAGTAGGAATTGAGGCCAAATTTCGTGGTCAATCCAATCATAACTAAAGTCGTTGATTTCCATCAATTTCATATGGTTCCATATCAATTTCAAAGAAGCCGTGAATGAAGAATTTCAAAGGTGGAAGAAAATCGTTAAAAATAAAGAAGTAAAGCAGTCAGCAGGATGCAAATGAGCAGCCAGCCGCAGATGCAGAACACTCTCGCTTATACGCCGCCATCATAGCGAAGTTACTCGTGCATAAGCTTAAAATAAAAATTTCGCTATGCACAAATTTCACTGTTAGCTAAATTTCGCTACCAATAAATTACCGTTCCTAAATGAAATTTTTGAGCCATGATATAAATTATGTGAAAATTTGGCGAGGTTGTTAAATTTCGCTAGCTAGCGAAATTTATCTAGGCTAGCGAAATTTATCAGTTGCACGCCAAATTTCAATTTCGCTATTCAGAATTTCGGCTAGTTAACGAAATTTCGCAGTTAAATAAATTTCGCATAGCGAAATCAACAATGACTCTACTACCGCATGTGCAATGCATGATTTCTATTTTATTTTTATTTTTATATATTTAAAAAACGTTTGTTTTTCTTTATATATATATATTTTAATTTCTAAAATAATAATAATAATAATAATAATAATAATAAATTTTTATTTTTATTTTTAATTGTTTTTATATTATTATATATAAAAATATTTTTTTGGCCTATAAAAAAATCGCTTTTATATATATATATATATATATATATATATATATATATATATATATATATATATATATATATATATATATATAATTGAAAAAATTGAAAAAATGTTTTTATTTTTATTTTTATTATTTTATTATTTTATTTTATTTATTAATTATTTTACTTAATTTTTCAAAATCTAAAATTTCATATTAGACAGCTTAAAATTTCATAAAACATACTAAAATTTCACATGCCTACTTTTCATACCAATAAAATTTTCAAGCATGCTTCTCACAGCTTTCACTCCACTTCATTTCGCTCATAACTTTTTTTATCCGAATTCGCTTTTAGATGTTTGGTACCGTTGGAAAGCTTAGAGAGTGTAGAATCCAAATATGGCTAGAAAGAACATTTTTGAGATTATTATGAAAGTGTAATTGTAAAAATGCTCCAACTGGTCACTCTTTTCTTCTCCTAACTTGTTTATTTGAAGCCCAAACGGAGTGAATAAGGTGTCGATGGAAATCTTGCGAAGTTTCCTATCCAGCAATGATCACATCTCATCAAGGAGGTGACACTTCCTTCTTTAATTTTCCAATCCGAACCCCATTTCGGACACCGAGATGTTTGGGTTGGGGGGAGAGTTATCGAAGGAAGTGGCTTTTGTATTTATTCTTTTGTACTATTTTGTGCAAGCCCATTTTGTGATGTTCAGTGGCTTGCTGGGTCCCCTTTCTATAAAGCTGTTATACCATACAACTTACTTTTTCAAAATTTAGACCCGTTTTTGCAACCCAAATTTTTGTGTGTTTTGCCTAGCCTGTGGTTTGAAAAATTGAAACTTTGTCCAATTCTATTGATGCTAGATTGGTTCCATGCTTGGTTGAGTGAATGATTAGTTGAATTCTTATTGATTTTGACATTTTCTTCCACCTTAAATAACTACACACGTAGAGTAACATTAGGTTTCACTGGAGAGTCAAAACTGCGCAAACCTCCTTTACTCTCAGATAACCTACTCCTAGTTTCATCGACGCCTTTAATAGGTTAAGGACCCATGTGGAAAGAAGGCCAATGCGTCTTCGGAAAAAAAAAAAGAGAAAAAGAGAAAAAGAAAAGAAAAAGAATAAATATTGCAACGCTTTTGCCTTGAAACCCGAGCACGGTCCGAGGGGTATATGGCGGGAGCCTTTGAAGCCCTAAGGTCTCTAAAACCTTCATCGGTCGAGTCACCGACTTAGTGTTCGCTACACGGGTGGATGGGTGGAGTTTATGTTGTAGGTGCTGGAGTCTCAAATCATTCAAGTCCGGTGAAACCAAGAGTTTGCGGGTCAACATCCTTTCTGCTTGATGCCCTAAACCTTAATCGCTGGGAGTCACTCCAGATCCTGCATGGACTTTGGTGGGGAGGTCGATTTCCTCAACATTGCACCCTACAAAACGAAAAGAATTGTAATAAGAGGTCCCGATCTATTTAGGCTGGTTAGCATAGGTCGTGGTAGCTAGGTCGGGGGAGAGGCAAATAATCGCTTATCATGAGAGCCAATCAAATAAACACTTAGGTTTCGTGGTTTCCTCGGTTGATTCAATGAGATGGAAACTCTTCGATATTCAATTTGTATGGCATCTATCTTCATGATATATTGGACACGATGATTGATTATTCTTGTACTTTAGGTTAGCATTACTCATTCACAACCTTTTTGGAATACCATTTTTTGTGAACGTTATTTTGTTATTGTTTTCAGATGTTCTCTCTTCATTTTCCTTGCATTGCTAAGGGACTAGCAATGTAGGTTGGGGGTGTGATTAGTGCCCAAAAGTGCTATTTTGAACCCTATTTTGGCTAGGTTTTAAGCGCTTTTTGTGTACTACCTATTATAATTAACCCAATTGACATGTTCGGTCCCTTATCGCATTTATAATTTGCATTCCAAGGCTGTTTTTGTAGTTTTGCAGGAATTGAGGCCAAATTTTTCGTGTCAATCCAATCATAACCAAAGTCGGGTTGGATTTCATCAATTTCATATGGTCTCATATCAATTTCAAAGCAAGCCAGAATGAAGAATTTCAAAGGTGAAGAAAATTGAAGAAAATAAAGAAGCGTATTGTGTCATAGATGCGCGGAAAGCAAAGAACATAGGATGCAAAGGGAGCAAAGAACATAGATGCAGAACATTTCGCTTATGCACGCCGCTATCATAAATAAAGTTACCGTGCATAGCGAAAATCAAAATTTCGCGACAAATTTTTCGCGAAAGCAATAATTTCGCTAACAAATAAAAATATTATTCCTAGCGAAATCTTTTGGTTTTCGCTTATTTCGTATTTTTTATTAGTTTAAATTTTCGCTTATATAGCGAATTTTCAAGAATAAAAAATCACTATGCATAGTGAAATTCCGCCTCGTGTTTTTGATACTGGATTCAAACGACCTCGTTTGATTAATTACCATATTGTCTCCATTGTAATCTTATATTTTTGGTATTTTTGGTATTTCACACAATTGGGTTGGCTATATAAGCCAACTTATAGATTTTTGTAACCCTAACTTTTAATCTTTCAGTACATACGCACAACTTTTCCTTTTTAGGTTACATTTTGCTCTCTTCTCTCTCCTCTTTCTCTCATTTTCTACACAAACACCTCCGAGGATGACAACAGGATGTTTGGCTGTGACTCCCTCTCCTTGAAGAGGGTCACCGTGGAGGTTTGGAGTGTAAGTTTTCATACCTCTCATTATCACACCGCATTTATGAGATTTAAGCTCCCCGTATCTCACTCTAGGTTGAACCTCCTAGATCCAAAATTTCTAGCCAATGTGTATTTGGCAAGCTTATGTTACAAGTGGATGCTTAATCTGGGATCCACCGTCATCCCCTTAGTCGTTTCGATTAGCGTCGTAGGTTGCCTTTTCGAGCCATATGCACACTGCTAGGACTTGAATGCTCACTCGAATGCCATATCTTATGAGGAACTGTCCTCATGTTTGTCACGCAAGCATTTATTCCCTTTATCAAGTCAGATTCACTCGTTAGGTTCGAATCATCGTGACGCACTCGAGTGGCTAAGATTTCGCAAGTTTCTCGTGGTTCAGTGGATGCTACTATTAGATCCACTCGATGCCCATTTAGTTGTCATTTATGAGCTCATGTGTTGGGGATCCAAAGGGAGGGTTTTAACCGCTTTTGAAACATTAAGGGGTAATGAATGCTATACATTAGAAAGAAATAATTTAGGTTTAGGTTTTAGTTAAATGAAGAGCCGGTTCGGGAAATGACTATATGTCATCCTCCCCAACACGAGGAAAAAGACCCGAGGACATGTTGAATGCCTTCGAACCCTAAACCAGTGGCCCGAGACTTCAAGGGGTTCTATTTTGCATTTTATTTTATTTAAATTTCAGTTTGCCAACCACTACACCTCTGTTTTTATCACCACCTTAAAATCCAAATTTAATTCACCAATTTTGACTTCACTCAAATCAATTGTACGAAGAAAACCCATCCCCGTGTTCGACCCTAGATTCACTATACTGGCAAAGAGTTTGACTACGGCAGTAGGAGGAACATAGGAAACAAATTTTGTTGATTCCGGATCACCGTACCGTGGCACGAATCAATGCTTAAGGGGCAAGGCGGGAATAATTTTTCGTAAAAAAAAGTCGCTTGAGGCGGTTGCCCCTATCAATCTCCTTAGATGCTAGGAAGGCAAGGTCGAGATCCTCTCTAGCCAAAGGAGGTTGCTCAAATCAAAGATTGATCACCAATTCCCGACCAACCACCTCGGTCTCCAAAGTCTAGGCTGAAGACGAGCTGCCCGGGACTAAAGTCAGAAGGTCGGCAATAACGTAATGCTCGCCCTTCACTATTTCTGTGGGAAGAGGGTGAGGAATAACTAAGAGGGATTGCAACTCAATTCACGAAGATTCTTCACGCTTAAAAGAATTTCATGATGTCATTCCCCGCTCAAAAATCTCTAGTAACTTTTGAATGTTCTTGAAGCCAACTTTCTCCACATAGATTACCAGTCTACCTCTCTGACTTTTCCCTGCACGAAAAAGTGTTTATTAAGAAAATACGTAGGATGAACATACAACGACTGATGAGCTTAAAAGTCATCTATTTTCAGTCCGTTTTTCTAATTTATTTTATTCTAAAAGGTCGAGATTTATGTGCAGAATATGGAATATTTCTCACCAACTGGCTGTGGCACAGGAATTCAAAAGAAAGGTATTAAGTGGGAAGGAGCGTAATGTGGTCGAGTTAAAGATCGATGTAATCGGGTCAAGAAAATTCATAAAGCAGAGAGCGTAAAAGGATTAAAAAAAAAAAAAAAAAAAAAAAAGATCCTACGTCGTAACCCTTACAAAGAATCGAATACATATTGCTGTTGCAACTACAAAGCTCCGCAAATGAAGCGTAATTGAAGACAAACGAGCCGGGTATGAAAGAAACTCAAAGTCAAGCAAACTGTGAATCATGAAGAAGAGATTATGATGTCGCGATATCATTCAAGTCGCGATAATTAAACCCAATACAAAGGGACAATGAGGTCGCACACCAAAAAGAAGTTGCGCTGCAAGATAGACAATTGAATGAACATTTGCTGGGCGGCTATCTCGATGCGCCGCGACATCAACATCAATCGCATAACGCGCGACATCAGCTTGCAAGGAAATTAAGGTCGCGACATCATCATCTAAAGAAAGAAGGTCGCGATATCATTCAAAATGGTCGCTACACGCTTGCACTAAAAAAGAAGGTCGCCATAAGATCAAGCCGCCATGACATCAACTACGTAGCGGAAGTCGCGACATCATCTCGCCAGCCGCGACAACACCGGAAGTCGCGATATCATTTTCTGGCCGGTCGCGGCAACACTGCTGTCGCGACATCAATTGCAAAGACTTGAGGTCGCGATGTCATTAAACAGCCGCTGCATAAATGTATAAGAAATGTGAGGTCACGACATCATAAAGAGGTAGCGACATCCGCTACAAAGACCAGAAGGTCGCGACAACATTGAGTTGTCGCGACATCAAATACAAAGAGGTGAGGTCGCGACGTCAGTAAGCTGTCGCGACATCAGTTCCAAAGAAAAGAGGTCGCGACAAGAGTAAGCTGTCGCGACATCAGTTTCACCAAAGACATGTCGCAACCAAACAAGGGCTTTACGACAAGATCGAGACAAATGTGTCGCGACAAAGAATTGATGTCGCGACATCAACAACCAATCGGGCTGCGCTTAATCAAGTCCAAAAAGAGGTGCATCGAAATTGGGGTGGCCCAACTTCGTAACCCTATAAATATGTAGTCATATCAAGGAACGCAATTTCCTGGCGATTTGAAAGAGAGATCTGCTGCTGGGCTCTCGTATTTTAATTTTCTTTTCTTTCTTTGTTTTTATTTTAGATTAGTTCGTATTTTTGTTTTAAATTTGGATCTGAACGTTAGCTGTTAAAGTTTTAGCTGAATGCAGATCTATATTTCTTCAAATTACTGTCTGATTATTTGAATTCAAGACAAATTTTGGATTTCGAACTACCAGTTTCCTAATTACAGTGGTTTCTTGATCAAAGAAGTCAATGTATGGTGTAATTCGTGAATTTGTGAACCCACCTTCCATTGGAAATGACTCTATCAATGTAAATTATCTTTTCCCGTGATAATTTTATTTATCGATGATGAATCGCTTGTAAATCTACTTGCCAGGTTTTGTTTATTTTGTGGAATTGATCCCAATATCAGTGTCGCCTACCTAGAAACCATTGTCTCAAGCTCATTTCTGTGGGAGGCCCTCCGAGTGACACAGGAATGCATTCCCGAGAGTAATGAGCAATTCGTGACTGTATGCGAACTCCGCTTATTGGTGATTTAATGTGCTCCAGGTGATTAAATTGATAAATCCTCTTTTCACTTGGAGACGAATGAGTTGAACGATGACAATTTAAACATGCGTAGAGTTCGCCATTCGAAAAGGTGAATTCAATCCCGTGTTACAAGGATCTAATCAAGGAAAGAATGAGTCAGTTTCTAATTTTGGAGGAAGAGAACCTGATAGTGCAACTGCGCAATGACTATGTTAGGAGCTCAGGTTTACAGTCCAGGTTGTGGGTATGGAAGTATTGTGCAAGAAAATACCCGGTAATTGCTACGGCATCTAGATAGGTAGTTATCTAACCCACTGCTCTTCGAAAGAAACAAGCCAAGGTTAGATAATGAAATGTGGAGTTTGGAGAGATCCAAATGCACTTTCATACTCCTTGACTAGTTTCAAATCTGTGGATCATAAGCAAAATTACAAGAAATCTGGAAGGAATTGATGTTTCACAATAGCTTTATTTTCGCAGGCCCTTTGCAGATAATCGTTCTCAATCTAAATTTGTTATTTTATTATTTCAAAGATTCAATTCATTTGTTATTAATTCAATTCTTTAATTTTCATTATTTTAAGGCTTTCTTCAAAGCTGATTCAAAATTGTCTATCATAGTCCAAATAGTATAGAGCTTGAGTAGTCAGGTAGTTGATTGAAAATTACTAGATCTCTCGATCGAGTATCTGACTAAATCTACTTTATTACTTGTTCGAATTGGTGGCACTTGCGTAATCATGGATCAAAACTGGTGAAGAAATTTATCCAAATTAAGGAAACCATTTTTAATCAGTATAATTGTAAAGAAATATAGCGAACAAAGTCTCATGGCATTATTGTCGGGATTATTACCAAATTTTCGTAATCGTGGTCATAAATTTCAGATATGTCTTTCGTCCAAATAACAAGTTTTTGCCGTTGTCGTGATTAGACAATAGTCATTTGGTAATAGTGTCATAAATTTGTATATGTCTTGTGGTCTTTACAAGTTTTTAAGTAATCATGTCGTGATTAGACAATAGTCTCGTAATAGTGTCAAAATTTGTATATGTCTTTTCAGTCTCTTTACAAGTTTTCGCTCAATACGGATCGGAAGAATTTAGTAGATCAATATTCGCACTAAAGAAGGAAATACTAATTTGGATGATTAAAAAGAAAAAGAACAAAAATAGTTTTTCGCTGGTTATTTTTAGCCACTAATCTTAACAACCCATATTGAAAATATTTGTCAGTTTCGACTAATCCTATTAATGCGAGTATGTTTTTATTTCAGTGAAAACTTTAATGCATAGGAAACATAACACTGATTTGATTCCAACAGATACTGAATTAGAAAGAACACTCAGAAGCTGAGAAAACTAAATGGCGTAAACTCAAATTATGGCAGATGAAAGGCAAGACCAGAATGAAGAACAAAGAACAGCAGCCATAAGGCCTCCAATCACTGATACAATGGAAGACTTTTGGAGACCTATTATTCAGGATGAATACTCTGCAATCAGACAGCCTACAATTAATGCAAATAACTTTGAACTGAAGCCAGCACTGATTACAATGGTTCAAAGAATAATAAACATCGGGTCATCCTAGAAGACCCAAATGAGCACTCCGGGAAGGTTTCTGTGATGGCGAACACAAAGGAAGTTGAATGGGTGAGATCAGAGGTCATAAATCGCATTTATTCCCATTTTCTTAAGATACGCAGCCACATGGTGCGAATCTTTACCATATGGTTCGTTTGATACTTGGGAGGAGCCAGAGAAGCCTATTTGGTAGATTCTTTCCATCACCACCCTGCAGAGAAGTGGAGGGACAACAGAGTTCCAACAGGGGAAGATGAGAGCCTTTATGTAGCATGGGAGAGATTCAAAAGGTTGCTAAAAAGATGCCCGATGCATGGAATAGACTTGAAGACCCAGATGGACATAGTGTATCATGCCTTGAATGATACATCTAAGGGCATTATTGATGTCACATGCCGTGGAGCACCAAACGAAGAGTGCCGAAGAGGCAAGAGATCCGACGAGGATCTCAAGCGAATGCAATATGAAAGCTCCATCGAGTTTTCAAGAGTAATTGCAGGAAGAGGAGTCATGGAGCTACAAATGACATCCATGGAGGCAGTTGATGAACATGCATAGAATGGACAAGCAAGAGAGGAAATGCACACCGCTTCATGAAATAAGAGCAATGAGAGGAACTATTGAGAGAAGGTCGATGTACCCACTCGAAGAACTCGTTTATGACGGGCCAGGAGGTTAAGTACTTGGGGGAGCCAAGAAGCTACTGTTTCAAACTAAATCCTAACTCCGTCAAACATGACTATCATCCAAAGACTGAGGAACCATGAAAATTCTTCATGCGGAGGGCCTCACAAGGCCCAAGGCACGGATGCATCCTCAACAGGATATCAACAACCACTAAGGTTCTCAAGTAAAGAAGAAGGGAGGAAAATAGAAACGGTACCGCAGTCGAGGAGGGCCTCAACCATTTGAAGAGATCAATGCCGGCAATTCATGGGGATAAACAAGAAGTTTCAATTCCATGAACAAGCTCATAGACCGAAGCCTCGCGCTAATTCTCAAATTTTTTAAGACCACCACGTCTCTCTCAAGAACCTAGAGAGACACAAATAGGCAACTGCCCTAAACCCAAAACCAGAGGAAAGGATGCTTTTCCAAAGGATACCTAAGAAGAATCCGAAGATCGCATGGTCGTGGCAAAATGTTGGAAAGATCAGGAAAAGACAAGAAAAGATGAAAGCAACAAGGAGATGAAGTGCCTGCATAATGTCGAAACACCGAGAAGGAAGAAAGAAGGAATGAAGGTCAGGGAGAAGCAGAAGCAAGAAGAAAACCCGTAACAATCGTCATAGCCCCATTTCCACAGAGGTTTAAATCAAAGATAGAGGAATGTGCTTTGCAAGGTTTTGAAAACCTTTCGTCGGAGACGCATGCCTTCACGTGCTGTGTGACTCGATGCCACTTTATGCAAAATTTTCAAAGACATAATGAGCAAAAGAGAAGATTGTCAAGAAGAATTGTGAACTTGATTGCAACTTGCAAAGGTCGTGATTAAGGAGACTTAACAGAAAAAGATGAAGGATCCAGGAGCTTCACCATTCCCGCACTACTGAGAGTTTGAGTTTCAAAGCCTTCGTGACTAAGTGCCGTGATCAATTTAATGCCCTATTCTCGCTGCCAAGAAGTTAAGCTTTGGGAGCTTACTCCCACTACTGCTACCCTTCCAAATGGCAAGAGAACCCCTGGCTAAAACTCAAGGAACTGGCAGAAGATGCTGTAAAGGTGGGAAAGTTTATTTTTCAGCTGGATCATCATAATCGATATGGAATAAAGATTCACAAGTCCCTCTATCACTGGAAGGCCATTCCTTGCAACTGGAGCAGCTCTAATCGATATGCGTATGGAATTCTCACTCTTTGTGAGTTGGAGAAGAGGCACTGATTTCAATTTAATCGTAAGTTTTATAAATTTAGACAGAAAGGGAAGATATCAAGTCAATAGAAGATGTATATGTCAACAATTTGATTGTTACTATGATTTGCATTCTAACTTTCAATCAACAAAGAAGAGATGAATTTCCAAAGATTCTGAAGGTTTTGATTCAGATTAAAACACCACTTGTGAGATTCTACTCGAAAAGTGATGAGTCTTGAACAAAATGGGTTGAAAAGGAGACAAAATTGAAGAAAGGAATTACTCAAGAAACCAAAGGAAGAAGGGATAGTTTTTAAAGGAGTTGCCAAGTCATTTAAAGTATGCTTACCTGGAGCTGCCAAAGAGTAAACCAGTAATAATTTCTGCTAGACTCAGTGATGCTGAAGAACAGAGGTTGCTGGAAATTTTAAGGAATCATCAGGAGTCTATAGCTTGGTCTATTGAAGAGTTAAAAGGTATCAGTCCATCAATATGCATGCATAAAATACTGGCCGAAGAAATGCAGTTAACTCGCTAACATCAAAGGAGACCGAATCCAAGAATGAAAGAAATAGTCATAAAGGAAGTGCTCAAATGGTTAAATGTCAGGTTTTATCTATGCAATTTCAGACAAATTCAAGGCTCAACCCATGTGGTTCCAAAGAAAGGTGGGATTTCATCGATCCGGCAATGAAAGAAATGAATTAATTCCAACAAGAACAAAGGGACGTGATGGAGAGTATGCATTGATTACAGAAGCTCGAATACAAAGAATCAGAAAGATCATTTCCTTGCCCTTCATTGATAAGATGTTGGACAAAGATTAGCAGATTAATTCCTCATTTTTGTTTCGATTCGGCATTCAGCTACAACCGATTGCAATTGCGCCGAGGACTAAGAAAGACTATCTACATGCCCTTTATGGTACCTTTGCTTTAGAAGATGTCATTTAATGTGGTAATGCTCCCGCTACTTTCCAAATGATGTATGATGTCAATGTTCTCAGACGGTTGAGGAAGTCATGGAAATTTTTATGGATGACTTCACAGTGTATGGGTCTAGTTTTGAACAATGTCTGAACAACCTGGAAACAGTACTTCAAAGGTGCAAGGACAAACAACTAGCACTAATTGGGGAAAATGCTATTTCATGGTACGTAAGATATTGTTCTGGTCATAAAATTTCTCGCTTACAGCTAGAAGTGGACCAACTAAAATTTCCATTATCAAACCTCTGCATTCCTCCCACAACAAGAAGGGGATAAGGAGTTTTCGGGGCAGTTGGATTTTATAGAGATTCATCAAAGACTTTCAAAGATAGCCAAACCACTATGCAAATTACTGGAGAAGGACACAAAGTTTAATTTGATGATTCTCAGAAGATCGCTTTTAAGAATCAAGACGACACAACAGCAAAGTGCACCTCCCATTATGGGCAAGAACAAGGTATCGGGGATCAGGATTCAAATAATGGATGCCATGATTTCGCAATGGGGTCAGATTGGGGCAAAGAAAAGAGAAAATATTCGTGAGCCATATACTATGCTAGCAGAACTTTTCTAATGAAGCACAAGAAAACTATTCCACAACCTAAAAGGAGATGCTAGCCATAGTGTTTGCTTAGAGAAATTCGTGCCATACATTTTGGGATCCTATGTTATGGGCTCATTAATAGACTATGCAAAATGCATCAAATATCTGATGTCAAAAAGGAAGCTGCCAAGATCGATAAGATGGTGCCGCATCTAAGAGTTTGGATCCTGAAATTAAAGATAAAAGGATGGTGACAATGTGATAGCCGATCACTTGTTCATAGAGTAGAAAGGAATGAAATGTAAAAAGAGGAGGCGTACCACAGAGAACTTCCTGTGATGAATGTACCTATTTGGCGTGTCATTCAACTTCCATGGTATGTCAGATATTGTGAATTAACTGGCTTCAGGAGTAGCTCCGTGAATTCAATACCAAATTTAAAAGAAAGTCAGGATCGAGGAAGGTGTACTACATCCGATGACCCATCGCTATTTAAAAGAGGTGTCAGACATGATTATTAAGACGCAAAGCGTAGAGCGAACAATGTAAATTCAATGAATGCCATGCATCACCATATGGGGTATTTTCTCTCGAGAAAGAATGTACTTCACAAGATACCTAACTGGATTTTATCGCCCACTATCTTCGAGATTGTAGCCGAATAATAAATTGTGTGATGTATGCCAAAAGATTGGAAATATTAGCAGCAGCAAAAATGAAATGCCCCTAAAAGGTATAATGGTTGTTCAAATTTTTGATGTATGGGGAATAGATTTTATGGGACCATTCCCACCATCATTTGGAAACCTGTATGTATTGGGTAGTGGATTATGTTTCCAAATGGGTGGAAGCAGTGGCTTGTCCAAGGAATGATGCTAATATAGTTGTGAGTTTCTTACAAAAGAATATTTTGAGCAGATTTGGAACACCCAGAACTATCATTAGTGATGGGGGAAGCCATTTTGCAAACAAAATATTTGCAAACCTATGAAGGTGTATGGTCGGGCATAAGGAGTCTAGCTTATCATCCCTGCACTAATGGATGTGCGTAGAGATTTCAACAGATTAAAAGAATCTCGAAAAGACTGTAAGTTCAAGCAGAAGGATCGTGTTCCAAACTGACGACGCACTTGGGCTTACAGGATCGCATTCAAAACTCCCATTGGAATGTCCCCATACGCAGTTGTCTGCAAACCATGTCATTTACTCTTGAATCGAATGCAAAGCTATGTGGGCCATCAAGAAGCTGAACTTTGATTTTAAACCGCAAAGGAAGAGAGAGACTGCTTCCAATTGAATGAACTGAAGAACTGAGAAATGAAGCCTACGATAATGCTATAGAATATACAAGTGACAAAAACAAAGAAATGGTATGATCGTGAGGATTCAGAGAAAAGAGTCTGCACTGTGAGAACAGGTTCTTTCTTTAACCTGTGACAGTTATTTCTAGGAAGTTAAATCCAAATGGAGGGACTATGCTACGTGAGTGTCAAGCACTACATTTGGAGCAAGAACACTAAAGACTCCGATGTCGGGAAGAATTTAAAGTCAATGGACAAAGACTCAAGCATTATCGTGCCAGGAGGAAAGAAAGGAAGAGCTCCAATAAGCCCATTAAGAGAGAGAGAAAATCGTAACAAAGAAGTCCAGTTTATGACCTGCCAAAATCAGCAACCGATGGGAGGCAACCCATAGAGATTTCAGTTTCTGATTTTATACTTTGATTTTCTTTTAGAATTCACCTTGATTTTGTTTTTTTTAGTTTTTATAATGATTAGTTAGTACTTGAGAAGTTAATTTTTGTTTAATTAAATCCTTTCTCTCGAAATTTTGCAAGAAAGTGCTTATGCAATGGCTCAAAAAGGAACGAACTCCAAGATAACTCCAAAGAATTCACAGGAAGGAACGACTTGAAAAAGGGGAGTTCCCTACATAAATTATGTTAAAATTTAATAGAATACATATTTGAATTGCTGTATGCGAATGATTTAATTGAATGCTGAGAATTTGCAAATTGATAAATAGTGAAAAGTCAGTTCGGCTCATTAAAATTGAGGGTAATCGGCAGATTTAGGTCGCTACAAAAACTTATGTCGCGATAGAAATCGTCGAACAGAAGTTGATGTCGTGACTACCAAGATCGGCGAAGAGCAAGAATGAGGTTGCGAATAGCGTCGCGATGTAAATAGAGGTCGATAACATAATAATGTCATTAGATGCCTGGATGTCGCAGCTCGGGATGATCATTCCTCCCACACATAATAATTCATGTCGTGACATCATGAAAGTTTACTAAATTGGCAACTTTAATTCGCCCCTAAATTTAATGACAACACAAAATTTATTCAACCTTCGTTATGGTAACATTTAATTCAAATCGGGAATTAGATAATAATTAATGCAGAAACAGACCAAATCATGAATGAACCGATTGGTTTATAATGGTCATTTTTGAGGAGAATAACTGCTGGGGAGATTTAGGAAAATCTTTCAATATTCATTACTTCATTCTAAAAATTTCCATTGGAAACATCAAGAGAACAAGAATTCGAGGAGTCTCATTTAATACATATAGTGAAAACTTAAAAAGAAGAATAAATAACCTCGTTCTTCCAGAGAAGTTAAAATCACTATAAAAGGACGGGAAGACAAGGGAAGAATAAACAAAGAAAATGAGGAAGATGGAGAAAAAAAAAAAGAAGAGTTTCAAGGTTATGAACACAGAGTTTATGTGGAATGAATGGAGCCTAAACAAACCTATTCGATTCCTTATTCCATAAAACGATGTGTAATGAAGAGAGTGGTTGATGGGAAAGAAATTGGAAGAAGGGTTAATTAGAACCCATCAACCAGAGAAGCTCCAAAGAAAAAGGGAGAGAAGACTCCAATTTGTTGAACAACCTTATTAACTGCTGAATCACTCATGGAGGAGCCTGTCCGTGGGCCACAAACTTTGAAGCAGGAGCCGCAACCTTCAAAAAGAAGATATAGGAATTTAGATCAAGAAATAAAGGGTTTTTCCTCGAACTTAGTTACATTTTTATTTGTATGAAAAGGCAGATTGTACAATATCGAAATAATTGATCTGTGAATAAAATTTCTGCTTGGATCGACAAATTATTGCTCATTAGATCCGACCGCGCTTTCTATGTTATTCTATTTTCTGTTTAGGAATTAAATAAATAATTATGTTCTTTCTCAAAGAACAGAATTTTTGCATAATCAAGGCATGAATAAAGATTTTGAAATTAGGAGTATTTACTGATCTTTTTAAATTCAGTTTAGTTGCAAGAATTGAAAAATTAGTTCTTGCTGATAGATCAAAATACTTGGTTAAAATAATGTAAGTAAACAGTGAATAAGTACGAGTCTTGAAGAAATAATACACATTGGTCAACAAAACTTATGAAACTTTTGACAGGAATTAGGTTTATCTTCTGGGGAATTCAGGATTTAGAGTTCACAGTCCTAGAACTTGTTTGATTATTGATTGAGGCGAAATCCTAGGTAGAAACAACCAACAGGAAATGATAGAGGCTATCCTTGGCAGTTTGAGCCTTTCTAGCCACCATTATTTATATGTTGCATACACCCTAGCTCCTAAATTTGAGCCAAAACTGTCCCTTATCTTCAAAACAAGCAATTGGAAAATCCGGGGCTTCATCCTTTATAACTAATCCCAAGAAAGAACCTCCGACACCAAAAACTCAAGGAGGGAAGAAGAAATAAAGTTTGGGGGAGTATATTTTTGGAGAACTAAAGGAGAAATACAGAAAAGGGTGAAGAAGGCCAGATCTAAAGCAGGAGGAAACAACAGAAAAGAAAGCTTAAAGGAAGAAGTTTTGTCTTGTGGCCTAACTCTCTTGAATAATTAAGTTCTTAGGGGTGTTTCAACACCTAGTACCCTAATGCCAACTGGTATGGGAGCTACTAACCCAAAGTTCGCTAAGAGTAAGAAAGCTCAAAAGACAGTAACATTAGACTTTTCCTGAAAAGTGGCAGAGAAAGAGTTCCAACAATGAGAAATACAAATGAGAAATTGGAACAAACAGTTTTAAACACAAGAATTCAAAGGAGATACCCTAAAGATGAAGTTTGGGGGAAATCAACTAAAGAAGTTGCAAGGAAAAGGAAGGCAGCAGTTAAGTAAGAAAGAAGAAAGAGTTTGGGTAATCTTAACCTAAAAATTCCATCTATCCTACTCATTACCCAAGCCTAACATTACAAGCCTGAAAGACCTCATTGATTCTGAAGGTTGAATTTACCTACATTAGTGGAGATCAATGAGAAAAACAAGCATATGGGATTTTGATAAACAATCTAAGAAAACTCCCAGAAGATTAACTAAATTCAACATTAAGTTGCAAAGGATTGAAGACCTGCACACACACAGAGAACAAGACTTGTTAAATAAACTGTTTAAATACATTAGTTTATCAAGAAATTTTGTAATAGAAGTATACTATGCTCTGTTCTTGCATAAAAACTGAAATTTGAAATAATAGAGATATTTCTTAATTCTTGAACAGAAGAGTGGAATGAGAAAAACTGCAGAACAAAATTGCAAATGTCCTTTTGCTTGGCGACAAACAGTCTTTTCTTTTCTTTACTTGAGGACAAGCAAAATTTTAAGTTTAGGGAGTTTGATGAGCTTTTAAAAGTCATCTATTTCAGTCCATTTTTCTGATTTATTTAATTCTAAAAGGCCGATTATGTGCGTGAATATGGAATACACCAAACCGCTGCAAGTGCCAGGAATTCAAAAGAAAGTTTAAAATCAGTAGAAAAGGAGCAGAATGTGGCTGAGCAGTACTGATGTAACTGGCTGAAGAAAATTGCAGCAGGAGAGGCGAAAAAGGATTAAAGGATCTGATGTCGTGAAACCCTTACAACAATCGAAATACATATTAAGGTTGCAACTACAAAGCTCCAGTCGCAAATGAAGCGTAATTGAAGACAAAACGAGCTAGGCGTGAAAGAAACTCAAAGTCAAGCAACAAGGAATTGATGAAGAAGAAGACATGATGTCGCGACATCATTCAGAAGTCGCGACAGAATTAAACCCAATACAGTGGACAATGAGGTCGCGACACCAAAAAGAAGCTGCGCGAAGATGTGAATTAATCGAACATTGCCGCGAAGATCCGATGCAACACGATATCAACACCGAATATAGCCGCTACATCAGCTTGTAAGGAAAACTAAGGTCGCGATATCATCTAAAGAAAGTAGGTCGCTACATCATTCAAATGGTCACTTACATCGCTTGCACTAAAAGAAGCGTCACATAAGATCAAGCTGTCGCGACATCAACTACACAGAATAGCTTCGATATCACTAAATGGCCGCGATAACACTTCGGAAGCCGCGACATCACTCTGGTCGCGATTAACACTGGTTGTCGCGACATCAATTGCAAGACTTAAGGTCAGAACATCATTAAACAGCCATACAATGTATAAGGAAATGTAGGTCGACATCCGCCGTAAAGATTAGGCTATCGCGACAACATTGAGCTGTCGCGACATCAAATACAAAGAGGTGAGGTCGCGAAGTCAGTAAGCTCTCGCGACATAGGTTCCAAAGAAAAGAGGTCGCGACAAGAGTAAGCTGTCGCGACATCAGTTTCACCAAAGACATGTCGCAACCAAACAAGGGCTTCTACGACAAAGATCGAGACAAATGTAAGTTGCGATAAAGAATTGATGTCGCGATATCACAACCAACTCGGGCCATTAATCAAGTCCAAAAAGAGGTGCATCAAATTAGTGGGCCCAACTTCGTGAACCCTATAAATATGTAGCCGCTATCATGAACGCAGTCATGACTGGAAGAGAGATTCGAAGTGCGCTGGAAGGCTCGTATTTTAATTTTATTTTTCTTTTCTTTGTTTTTATTTTAGATTAGTTCGTATTTTTGTTTTAAATTTGGATCCAACGCGCGTCATAAAGTTTTGAATAATGCGCATTTATATTTCTTCAAATTACCGCCCTGCTGTTTGAATTCCGCATAAATTTTTGGATTTCTAACTACCGCTTCCTAATTACGTTGGTTTCGATCAACAAGCCAATATGGTGTAATCAGTAATTTAGAAACCCAGCTTCCATTGAAATGACTCTATCGTCATAAATTATCTTTCCTGCATAATTTTATTCATCGATGATGAACTTCAGTTTGTAAATCTACTTGCTGGTTTTGTTTATTTTGTGGACTGATCCCACACGTGTCGCTACCCATAAACGGATTGCCTCAAGCTCTTGATTTCCGTGAGGCCCCCGAGTGACACAGGGAAGGCATTCCCAGAGTAATGAGCACTGTGGATCTTTAATGCGAACCTCGCTTATCGGGTGATTTAATGTGCTCGTGTGATTAAATTGATAAATCCTCTTTCACTTGGAGACGAATGTTGAACGATTTATCAATTTAAACATGCAGAGAGTTCGCCTCGATTCGAATGGTGAATTCAATCCCGTGTTAGCAAGGATCTAATCAAGGAAAGAATGAGTTGTTCTAATTTTGAGGAAGAGAACCCAGTATAGTGTAACTGCGGCAATGACTATAAGTTAGGAGCTCGTGCCTATATCCAAAGCTGTGGGTATGAAGTATTGAAAAAGAAAAAACACCAGAACAAGGCGACCCAGACAGCGTAGTTATCTAACCCACTGTTTCGAAAGAAACAAATTATGTTAGATAATGAATAAGGGAGTTAGAGAGATCCAAATTCATGACTTTCATACCTTGACTAGTTTAAATCTGTGGTTCATGAAGCAAAATTACAGTGAAATCTGAAGGAATTGATGTTTCACAATAGCTTTATTTTCAGTAGGCCCTTTGCAGATAACTGTTCAATCTAAATTTGTTATTTTATTATTTCAGTATTCAATTCATTTGTTATTAATTCACCTTTTTAATTTTCATTTTAAGGCTTTCAAAGCTGATTCAAATTGTCTATCATAGTCCAAATAGTATAGAGCTTGAGAAGTCGTAGTTGATTGGCACCTGAGACTTCGGATCGGAGCATCCGACTAAAATCCACTCATTACTTGTTCGAATTGCACTTAATCATATGGATCAAAACCAGAAGAAATTTATCCATTTTAAGGAAAACCATTTTTAATTCGTAAGATAATTGTAAAGAAATATAGCTTAACAAAGTTTCATGGCATTATCACAAATTAGACAATAGTCCTTTCAGACCTGTGGTCATAAATTTTGTATATGTCTTTTGGTCCAGCGAACAACGACGTACAAATCCCACAACTTGAACACACATGGGAATGACATTGCTCGGTTCAAAGTAAAAGGAAGGTTAAAGGAGCCCTTGGTGGTCTCAGACATGAGTCTCTGACAAGATCACGCCTTGCCTCGATCTTAGGTGAGTCGGGAGCCCCATATCAACTCGCAGGTACCGGGACTCGGGCCATCAAGATAGCCGGGCCTATGCGCTACCTTTAATGTAACAAAGAAAACCTCCACCAACAAAATATCTAGTTGGTAAAGGAGGTTCAATACGCTACACCTGGTCAGGATTCGAATAATATTCGAATGAACAAGCGCAAGCAACGCTTCAGAGAAGTGTAGGAATTGCTTGATTCGAGAAGAAACGATGAAGCAAAGCTCCGATCGTGAAATGCTTCCTAGTAAAATATATCAGACGCCTTCCCCATCATAGTGGATTCAGCCGATCATTCGAAACTCAAAATCTATTATCGTGAATGTGTAGTATGATCTCAACCTCCATGGATGGGCAAGAATGATGGTTCTCAGGTAGCGTATCTCTACCAGCTCCTCTTGCGCTAAGCCTGACTAATGGTAGTCTTTTCTTGACCTCTTGCCATACTACAAGCAGACAATAACAAAAGGACAGAGGAAAAGGGAAGTCAATTCCATGTCGTAATACTAGACTGGTAAAAGGGCAAGAACGCAAATGAACCTACCAGACAAGGAAAAATGGAAAACCACCTCCCAATCCTAGCATGTCAAGAACACACCCTCCTAAGTTCCTGTCATTGGAAACACGCCGACGACTAGATTCTAGCATACCGAAAACAAAGGTAAGGCTTACCTGGGAGATAAGGGAAGACAAACGCTTGAAAAAAACTATCCTCAAAACACGTAACCCCACAGCGACGTATCATTAGAAACTCTTGAACAAAGGGAAGCAAGAAAATGGTGTAGACACGACGAGAGCGGATAAAATCTAATTATGACTCCTTAAGTATTAGGCGTACAACTTACTGCGCATTTAATGCACCATCGACCATTTTCTCCAAACGATTCGACCTCGACGACGCTTCACTTATTGCACGGTGAACAAGAGTGGGTCACTGTGCTAAGGTCTTCCGCTCTTCCTGTGGGATGTCTGGGCCGACCGCTGCTAGGTCCAATCAGGAATCATAAGGGCCAATCTGTTCTATAATTCATCGAACGTCATAACCCTTGTCCCAAGAAATTAGTCCACGATTGGTCACCGGTTAGCCAAGCACAATAAAAATAAGGTGAGACAAAACACAAAAATTTCCAGAAACATGATTTCATTAATGGCATTCACAATTACATAACCCATCCGAGCTGAAAACTGAGCCTAAGACAATTACATAACCCATCCGGGTTGAAAACTGAGCTAAGAAAGAAGAGAAAGTCGAAGAAAAAGAAGAGGAAGTGGAAGAAAAAGAAAAGGAAGAAGAAGGCTAAGCAAGAAGAAAAAGCTGAAGAAAAAGTCGCTGTTGCAGAGGCTAAAAAAGGAAAAAGTTGCTGCTGCAAAGGCCAAAAAAGAGGAAAAAGCCCCGACCTCCTCTAGCAGTATGATTTCAACAGTACCAAAACAAAGGGGCATACAAGGGAGCTTATCGCTAAACATGGAGACACAAAGTTTCATCGATTTTAAGGAGGCGTCCTCCATTCGAGTTCACGAACCACCCAAAGGGACATATAAGGCTCGAAAATACCCCTCCAAAGGTAAATTAGTACGCTCCAGGAGGTTCCTTTTTGTCACATGCCGACCTCTGTCAACATCACATTCAGTGCAGGAGCAATCAGAAAATTCCGGTAATAGCAGCATCCGCCAATGTTTAGCCATACACCGAAAACTCAAAACCAGCTAGTGAGATGAAAACCTGCCACTCTGCAACCTTTTATAGAGATTACAAACCAGTGGGAAACTAAAAAAGCCATACTAAATGCACCAAAATATGAAATTCTGCAATCGGCACGCTGGAACACTACTAACAATCCCCCGCCTCGACTAATAAACAGGACAAAACACGGCATTTTTCCAATCTGGAACATCGAACTCCCGTACCATTAAAAAAGCTGGGGCACAGGGTACCATGACTTTTGGCCTAACATCCCCACTCAGAAGACACAAACAGATCAAAGCCAAAAGGAGGCCTAAGAATCCCTACACGTACACGGATCTAGGCCCGGAGTCCAATAGAGCTATCCGACACGCTGAAAGGCCTAGGCATGTCTTCTATTTGGCCAGACGTCCTTTGAAATGACCGCCATCTTTACCAAGAAGATGGTTAGCCACGATTTCGATCGATCCCCTTTGTAGCCTTAAGAACATATTCTCCCACAAATCTCGTATGTAACTGCCCTTGAGATGA
Organism: Tetrastigma voinierianum; assembly: GCA_016808115.1. NCBI lineage: Eukaryota > Viridiplantae > Streptophyta > Magnoliopsida > Vitales > Vitaceae > Tetrastigma > Tetrastigma voinierianum. The sequence goes on along the minus strand of JAEQBH010003481.1, from coordinate 131,118 downwards.
TCAATCGATCGTTGAGGCTGAAGACTCATACAACTTAGTTATCCAAAAGGAAAAACGGTTGACGAGCAAGTGAAGCGCCTTCCTCCCTTCCATTTCGGAAACCAATCACCAATTTTTCAAAAAAAAATGGATCATCATCTTTCTTCATAAATAAGGAAGCAATGCTAAGAGAAAGGTATGAAAAAATACACGCCTGCAAAACTGACATTTTTATGCTCTCTGTCTCTCTTCCTAACTTAAGCATCGAAGAGCCGGCCGACACACCATCGCCGATACCTTGTTTGTTTTGTAGGATCTTGCTGCCAAATTCATGCCCCGACGATCCGAAAACTCTAAGAATCCGAGAGACAACAGAGATGTCGTCATCACCATCACCATCACCATCACCATCACCATCACCAACACAGGCTATGATGGGGGCTTTTGACGTCACAAAGGAAACAAAACCGTAACTCCCTTTTCCCCGATCATGTTTTCGAGTCCGTACGATCCCATCACCTCCATGGAGGCTTCTCACCGCTCGTTTCATGCTTCTCAGCCTCCAAGTCCTATCCTGTTTCGCCCTCTTTCCTACCGCCATTATCTTCGTCGATGAAGATGAAGATGAAGATCAGATCGTTGGTTTCGGTCTCAGAAAACAAAGAGCGCATATAGATGAAAGCAATTATTAAAATAAAAAGTGGTTTTGAAGGTAGAAACATATATATATATATATATATATATATATATATATATATATATATATATATATATATATATATATATATATATATATATATATATATATATATATATATTTGTTAGAGTTGTTTTTGTAGTAGGATTCTATATATATATATATTTGTTAGAGTTGTTTTTGTAGTAGGATTCAAGAAGACCAGTTTCACAATTTGACTTGCAGAAGCGGAGATCGAAGTTTTATCTACCAGTTACTTTCCAAAAACAGATTCTGTGACGCCCAAATCCCGAGGGTCCGTTGACTACCCAACTGAAACACTCGTGGAATGCTCGTGACCCGATATCTTCACGAAATCGTAAGGTAGTCTCTTTGTATGGGGAGAGCTCTACCTTGATACATAACATGTTTATACCCGTCCCAAATGTACCAAGATAATCACAACATGAGTAAACGGCCACTGGGGCCTGCAAACAATACCCATAAAACATACCAACTATGAATCCAACCATATCCAATAGTTCTAAGAGTTCAAATGTTTTACTCTTATACAACATATATTAAAATTAGAGAATTCTAATACATGTATAAAATCATCAAAGCCACAACCCGGCTTTCTTCACAAACTCGGCCTCAGATAGTCGTCTCGCGCTCCTGCATCAGAAAATAGCATCCTCGACAGGTGAGCTAATGCTCGCAGTGGAATCACCCTATGGGCTACTTCACCTAAGTGCACTAAGTAATGTCTAAAATAAACGCACATTCAAGCAAATGCATGATCCTACTTGAATGTCTAACTAATCATCTCATACCCGAGTCCTCACCGACTCCTTCACACTCGCCTAAGCCTCGTATGAGAATCATTATGTTTATTTGTTTGTGAACAACCCTTCGATGTGTATATATATCAATTGGGCCGTCTCCGACGATTGATATTATTTATGGACTACCCTCCGATTTATATCAATTGGGTCGTCTCTGACGATTGATATTTTTTAAAGGGACTACCTCCCTCCATAATTGGGCCATTTTTAGACAACCTCCGAACCATTTTCTAGACTCACTTCATGCACTCAATTCTATCGCCTGTGGTTGCTCTAAAGGCATATGGAATGCATGATGCCAATTCCATTACAAACATATAACACATACAAATATATAAACATGCATATATTCACATAAAAATTAAATCACACAATCATGTTATGTAATTCCTCCTTTCATCACATCAAAATTAGCTCACGTACACGATCAAACACGAAAATTCTACTTGAATTACTCGACCAAACATATTAATTCACAAAAATTATTTTGAGAACATTGTTTCGGGAATAGTGAAACCCCCTACATTATTCCCGAAAATCATTAAATCATCGCTTCACTTAGTGAACCCGGGTTTCACGGACATTTCCGGCCTCATTCCAATAAATACATGCATCAACACACAAATGCACAATTAATCCACCTAAATCAGCCGTGGGACGCCACGGGTCGCTCCATTATGGTTTCAAAAATTATCAATTCGGTCCCAAGCCTAGAACCCATCAAACGGCCATTCAAGGCCTCAAGCTAATCAAACATTGAAAACACTTAAATAAAGTGTAAAACCCAAGTAGGAGAAACTCCCCACCACGGAGTTTGGAGGAAACTCCCAACCGGCACTCCACGCGAAACCCTCTCAGAGCAAGCCTTCTTGTCCCGAAGACTGTCGATCGTTCGGATTTGTCGAAAACTTAGAGAGAAGTCAAAGACTCTCTCTCTAAAACGCCATTTTTGAACCTACTGTAAGTCCCCTCTCTTCCTTCACGTTTTTTTGCTTTTGGTTTAATGAAGGAGATGGTTACTATTTAGAATTTTGTCATTTAGCTCATTTAAAACAAATTCCAAAATGACCGTCATGTCCTTCTTTTCCCAGTTTTGACATTCGGCACTATTTCGATCGTCCATTTTCATCATTTCTCTACTCATACCCCTTATGGCACCTGAGTACGTGTTATATGACTTTCGTCACATCGAAAATCGCTTTACTTACACCAAACGCGATAATTCGAAAAACGTGGTTAACTCCGACTGCCTCTAACTCGACGAAATTCCGACGTGCTAGCTAGATTTCACAAGACGATTCCAATCTGAACTGCTTTCACATCCGAGATATATAGAGAATAAATTCCGGATTTTTAACTGAAATAAAAATTTTGTAACTGAAATTACGATTTTACCATTTTTCTAGAAATTGGAATTACTCGGGTCTTACAGATTCCAACGAATTACAAATTTGTAAATATTTAAAAATATTATTCCTTTAAATACATTTCTTTACTTTGTATTTTTTTAATGATATAACTACATGTAGTGCTCTCAATATGGATTGAGCCCCATGGATCAGCCTATTTTAGCCGAAATTTTTTGAGGATTGGGTTGTAAAATTTAAGGTCCAAATAAAACTGGACTAATTTAGCTTTACCCGTTTTGGCATGTGATCCATGTGGAGGTTTGGCCTAGGTTAGCCCGATTTGTTCGAAATTTTTATTTAATTTTTTTTAGTAACTAGCTTAATAATTGAGATTTTCAAGAATTCATCTATAAAATTTGATATTTTTGCTATCTCTTTTGTAACATAAGCGTTTTAAAAATAATAATTATTATAATATATTAAAGTTTATTGTTTTAACTATTTTATTTTCAATTTCTAAATGTATATTTTTAATATAATTTTATATGATAATTTAATATTTAAAAATCTTGTATGAAAATTCTAAGGAATGCATTTGGAATTAAATAAATTCATAATTTTACTATTGAATATATTTTTATTTATCTCATTAATCCTATTTTAAATATTTATAATTTCATTTTTTTTACCTTTAAATTTTATTCAATCATAAATGCTTTTTTGATAAAAATAAAGTTGTACTAGTTTATAAATTAAATTAAATCTAATAATTAAGTCAAGATATTTTAAATAATTTTATTACTCAAACTAGGTAAGCATTAACAAAATAATGTTATTTTAAAAATAATTAATAAAAATTATACACTGATTTATTTCATAATATGATTATATCTTCTAGTTAGATGGATTCTCAAGCAAATAAGATATTTCATTATTATACGGTTGAGATGCATTTTTGGAAAATATATTATTTTTATTCCAAACATAAATGAAATTTATGTTGTTAATATTTTAAATTAATTAATAGATTTATTTATGACAATATCTCACCACAGATATCTTTCTAACGTAGGATCACAATGCTATTATCGTGGTGATAATGCTTTAATGATGATGGAAGACAGATATACTTATATTCATTTAATACTTTAGGAGTTGTTATTTTCAAATATGTTATTAAATTGTTATTTTATTGTTTTGATATTATTTAGTTAGTTAGTTTTGTACTTGTGGTTATAACAATATTCTAACATTAAGTTTGTTTACTATTATTATATTGTTTAGACTCAATCATTTTATATATTAATTATCATTATATATTTGTATATTATTTATTTTTATTTGAAAAATTAATTTTTTTAGTATTTTTTAAAGTTTTAGCTTGTTCTAGCCCGCAACCCTCATGGGTTGGGTTGGGCTAGTTGAAAATTAGCCTGAATAAAATAGGTCAAATTAGCCCAACCCATTTTGAGCTGCAGCCCGAAATGGGTTGAAGTGACCCGTTTACCAGCTCCACTCTACATGTCCTAAAAAATAATGATTTTTTTTTTCTTGAATAGTTTTAAAAAAATTATTTTTTCTGTTTTAAGATAACGTACAAAATAGAAGGGAAACATATTTTCATACCAAAAATAGAACCATAAAAGTGGAATTCAAATTTATAAAAATAGAAGATAAAGTTTTTTTGGGAGAGAAAATAGAAGGTAAAGGTTTTTTTTTTTTTAAAGAAAAATTAATATTATTGATTCAAATTTGCAATAGATCGATAGATCCAATATATAAATAGCTAAAAATCATAAATGATGAAACAATATCCATATTAATAGCATAATAAATCGGTATAAAACCTACAAATTTAATAATATAATGACTAGAATATCTACGACTTCAGTTCTTCAATATACTAACAACCATAGTTTGATATATTTTACTGATCAGATCCTCTTTACTTGTTTGAATCACCCCCATACAGATAAAACGTTACAACAAGATGACAAAAAACACCACATCGTAATAAGTGGATGACAAACCGAAAGTTGATAAAATGACGATAACACAAAAAAGTAAGATAAAACCTAAATTTGCGTGGAAATAACCATTTTATTAAGAAAGAAAATTAAAGAAACAGATGCATAGAGGTGATTTTTCAAAAAAAACACCACTCATTTCTTGAGGACAATAAGCCAAAAGAGAACAAAATGAGAGAAAAAAAATATAAGGGCCTCTTTGAATTTCCCATTTCAATTATTAAGTACGGTTGCAAATAGAAGGTAAAGTTAATTGCCATTTTATGTATTTTGAAATTATTATATTTTATTATCTTTTTTGAAAGGACATCTAAATGTCATATTTTGGCAAGTGGATAAATATTAAATCAAGAAGATCCGGACTTCTAAGTTATCAAATCAAAATTATAAATAACCTAAGATTTTAATGCCGCAATTGTGGTCTCCTGAACTTTCTGAATCACTGAATCGTTGAAGCATGAACCAGCTAGCGAAAACCTGCAAAACAAACAAGAAAACGGCGGTGGTGTGCCCGCCGTCTCTCCGATGCTTAAGTTAGATTTTTCAACCTGAATAGTCAAAATGCTCTTCTTTTCACCCAGAATCTCGCACCTTTCCTTTGTTATTTTCCTCGCTTTATCCTCTAGAAGGTGACTCATCTTCCATGGAAAGTAGATGATCTCCGAACTGGCGAAGGTGACGCTTTTCGTGGCAAGCAGGACCTATTATTCCTTTTAGATAGCCCAGTCGTCCGTATTTTATGCCCCAAGAAATGTTTGACCACCTTCAGGGTGGTTGTGAGCATGACTTATACTTGTTCAAGTTCGGAGAGGTCATTCGGATGCCTTTTTAAAGAGGTTATCCCTACAATGAGGGACAAAGGTCTAAGAGGTATATACCCCTACCCTGATGGATGTATGTTCGACCTCGACCGATAGGAGTAAAACTGGGTTAGGCCCATAGATCAGCCATCATCCTGTGGTTCTTAGTCGGGTTAGGCACTGCTAAGGAGCAGCTGGGGCTCAAGCCAATTGTACTCACATGTTCTCCTTCTTTTCCCCTGTGAAGGAAATACCATTCCCCGACGGAAAAAGAAAACGTGTTTGACCAACCTAGCATGGGGAATCAACGAACAATCAATGTTGGTATGTTCCAACGTGAATTTTCTAACTTTTTGGATTTGTATTTGTTGTGGTCATGATAATTTCTTGAGGATGGAGCTCTATAAAGGTTCGAGGGTGGCAGATTCTTTACATCAATCCCTTTAGTCTTCAATGGAGAAGGTCGGTTAGACGCCGTCGAGTCGACATGGAGTGATTGCCTTTCTAATGAAGGATAATCACGGCATCGTTGAACATGATTTCCGTGCATGAACCAAATCAAGATTGCAAGGATTGGAGTGGAGCTCAGAATTTGAATGTCCTGTTCTAGTTGGTCTGGGGTGGTTCTAAAACCTCGACGGAATCCTTTGCATTCAAGGACACCCTCCTCAAGTAATAAATGTGGTTCCGTGACGCCCTTTCCACTTCCATAGTGGCCTTTCTTCAAGGCCGCTTTTTTCCTCGCTACCACACGCCCAAAATTGCTTTTGTTTGAGCTCTGTATTTGATCCGAATGGATCATGTAGTCATAGTACGATCACTTTGTAAAAAAAACGATGCCATGTAATTACGAACGTCTTTTGACGTGATTAATGAATTCATACTTTGAAATTGTCAGATACTTTGCATATATCGGTTTCCATGCCTTCCTATATTTGTTGGCTAGTGGCAATGATCGACTTCATGGCCAAGGCGGTATTTCTGGCATGCTTGATCGAAATGGGCCGAGCTAGGGATGACATAGTTGGCTCACGCCTACGATAAGGCCCACGGTTTAGCCTCCACGCTTAGCACTGTGCCCTACGAAGACCGCGCTTAAATTCAAACCGCCTCGATGTGATGAGCCTATGGTGCATTTAATGCGCTTGTGGCCTAGGCAAGCTGTATATGTGGAGCCATCATTGAGTTTCATTTCTCCCATTTCTCTGCTTAGCTTAGTTCAAGTTTTTCTGGTGCATGGCAGTGACGCTACATTTCATGTTTGCTTAGACACTTCAGGTTCTACTTTACTCTCAAGTAAGTACCATTTTCCTCGTGTTAAACCTTGGATTAGCGGTCGGTTCGACCGCAGGGAAGTTCGGGGATGTGTATATTTAGAACCTTGTGTCCTAGCACCCCATGTGCTCGGGCGATTTTCGCTTCTTACCAAATTTCAAGATATGGCTTGTGGCTAGACTTTGCTCCTTTCGCCTTGGCATGCTTGTAGAATGGCGAGAAGCCGTAGCTGACTTCACCACCAAGTGAGTCACAGCAAGACCTACCCGGGGGATGCCTTCTACAAGCAGAATCATCTCATCCCTAACGATGGAGGAGTTGAGGGCTTATTGCGATGTCCCTGATAACATCGACCTCAAATTGATGGAGGAGCCGGATCAGTCCACTATGGGTGGAGAACACAACGCAAAGAAAGCATCGAGCACCTTACTTGGCCGGCTTTATCCCGTGCCTACCCTTAGTCAAACAAGCTTTTAAGATCTACTAAGGCACCGCCATCTCTCGTCTATCCCAACACCATTCGGATTCTAACCGGGTGTAGTGTGCTGAACCTCTTATACCAACTCGACCTTTCGTTGGTTGAGATTTGCTTCGCTTATTCCTTGAGGGTAGCGCAAGGTGGCCGGATGTCCATGTCTCCAGGATTCTCGACTGCAGTTTGTTAATGGACTCCCCGATTCACCTAAGATGGAGGCAAAGGGAGTGATACTAGTAAGGGGGCTTTGGGATGAGACCTCGGCTCCCCTAGGCTTCCATTTGATGTTAATCGGTCACAGTCTTTCCCAAGTGTGTGTAGGGGGCAGGTTGAGTTTAACCATGTATGTGTACACATGTGATTTTATGCGTAACTAATCGTGGATTATTGGTGCAGGGAAAAACCGGAGGGGTAGGTTGGTACACTGGGTGGAGAAGGCTAGCCTTGAGAAGATCCGTCGGCTGTTGGAGATTTTTGAACAAGAGCGCCATTACGAGGTTCTTCTCACTTAAAGAACCTAACCGATGTGAGACGAAGCCCGACTCCCTATAGTCTTCCGATTATCCCATGCTCGTTGCCTTCAATCAGGACTAGGAACATTTTATTACTGGGCGACCGCTAAATTTAATCACAAGAGGCCGGGCACACCATCCAAGGATCCGAAGTCAAACATCGAGCCCGGAACTAGTGTCCCTGACCCCATCAAAGATACCATCCGCCTACTGGGTGCGGAGATTCCTACTGCCAACCTACACCTGTCGAGGCTAAAGTGGGCAGTCATTTAAAAGCCTTCCCTTACCAAGAAAGGGGACCAGTTCTACCCCCCGAGTATTGAAGATTAAAAAGGGAGGGATAAATCAAGGAAAGAACGCTCCCGAGGCCCAAGTGAAAGATTGTGTTCCTTTGCCCGCCTCGAACTCTACTTCGCCCTTCCGATGGAAGAAGAGGAGGAGGAGGAAGAGACGACGGCACTGGCCCGATACTGTGAAACCGGCTACAGGAGAATGTCGAAGGAGGCCAATTAGTCGAAGGATCGACCTACCACCACGAATAGGGGCCCGAGGATGTAGGCGATCGCATTCCACGCTCGAGATGGGGCCGGCGACCAACTGGTCCGGCGTGGTGTCGCCCGGGGAGCTGGGCGGAGGTCAACATCCCGCCCGCACCGGCAGTGATCCACCTCTTGATTGAGCGAAAGCCATCCTGATTGATGCCTAAGCTTCAAGGTGAGCCGGCGCAAGAGGTCGTTGCTACCAGACGATATCGCCACTGATTCTCAGCACCGCCCGCGATGGAGGAAGTGATCATTCTCGGGCCCGAAGACATCAAGCATAGCATCCACCGATGGAAGCCTTTAACCGGCAACTGGTTGATCGTCTGACGATCAAATCAGAATTCGCCACGATGCCCAGAATCGCCGCCGGATCGGGCACAGAGTATTCCATCAAGTGTTCCCGCTAGTACCGAAAAGAGGATCTTCAGCAAATAGTCGAGGACGGGATGCAAATTTGCAACCGGAATTACGTCCAATCGACTGAGATGGTAAAGTAGTAATACTCATAAAAAGTGTTGACGTCATATCCCGTCAGATTTTAATATGCTTTGAGAGTGGGCCACCGCTATCTCTGAATACGATTCTGCAAGATCATGAATCTTAACTCCACTAAGGACGCAGAGAAGCTTCAATAGATGTATCGCATTCTTCCTTGGCCCTCCGACCCGATCATGGTCTCGAACCGGATCCGGGATGCTTTGATACCATTAACTTTTATTTATTATAATTTAGACACTTTAAGCTCATTCATATAATGTTAATGATTTAACTCAGATTATATTCAGAGCAAATGATTACAAAATATATATACAAGCTCCATATATGGAAGTGTTCAACATTTACAATGTTTACATTCTTTGCAAAAGAAACAAAATATATATACATTATACAAAATAGACCAAATGGTCCTCCAGTGGGCACCTAGTGATGTGCTAACTATGACTGCTGATGTGGAATGTCATGTCCTCTGGTTTCCTCTTCTCATGTACTTACACGGATGAAACACCCGTGCTAAGCTTATAGGTTAGTGGAATTTACACATATGGATGACCTCTAAAAAGGGGCATCCCACTTTAAACTCATGCATATCTTTATGACACATATATCATGTACATATATTTATCCATTTCTCATGCCTACTTTCTTTTTTCATAACATGTTTACTTTCTTATCATATTTCATATACTTTTCGTGTCATATTATACTGTATTTCTTATTCTTGTAATCTAGATAATTATCATCACATAGCAAAGTGTTATGCTTCTCATATCATATCATATAATTTTATACATTTTATTATACTTTTCATTTTTTATGTTCATGCTCAAAAAATACCATTGTAAGTGAGATACTGAGAACTTTACAAATTCGAAGGTACTATCATCGTTTTCTATTTGTATGTACTGAAGGTACTATCACTGCATGGACAAATGATTCTAACTCGTATGTACCCGGCTGGGTACTATCACTATACGAGACGTTGATCTCCTGCATTTGACTCAAACGAGGCCACTATACCGATCCAAACTTATCCATGTCATCACCCAAATCCGGGCCTCGACATCTGCACCGGCAGATGCTACATCAGCTTGTGTCCCTACAGGCATGCCTATCTATCCAACTACCCACTAAGGCATAATCATTTTTATTATGATTTCTTAACAATCTTTCATGTTTTAGAAAAGATCTCATATACATTTAATAATCGGCTGATATCATGTATACTTATGAGATACCCTTATCAAATAATTTTTATAAACATTTAATCAGATTTCTTCTTATAACAAAATTATACGTGTCTTCTCTTTAGCTCGCATGTATTAAAACTTATACATATATCGTACCTCTATAACACTCGGTATTTATTAGGGAACTTACAGCTTATCCATTATCTAAACCGAGGCTACGAGGTACTCGGCGTTTTTAACTTAGTGCCATTCATCTTTGAATCCTTGTTATTCATTCATTAGGGTTCATATACTATCGATGTATGAATTTGGGCTTAATAATGTAAAAATACAAGAAACTAGGGCTACCAGAAAAAGTGGTACTGCATTAGTACCGCATCGGTACCGGTACCATTCATGTTCTGGTGAGTGGTACCGGTACCACCCTTGTCGACTACAAGTCGCGGAAACTGCCCAGAAATGGTAGATTTTCCCTATTTCACTCACTTTTCTTCCATACACTTCCTCTATTCCATCTTACATCAAAAACCTATCATGAATTCCTCCCAAAACAACTCTAAAATGGTTCATAACCCATATATAAACCAAACATAAAGGTTAGTTAGGGTTTGTTCTAAACTCAAACTCAATTACTTGCAAATAAACCAAATTCTATACTCAAAGGGAGGATTCCACACTCATCTTACATGAATTAGGGTTTTACTAACCCAACTTTCAACATATATATGGTTAGGATGAATTCCTAACAAAACCCTAGGTTTGGAACAAATCAAAATCCATAATAAAAACCTTAGTATTCCATACAAAACCAAAAACCCATACAAAATTATAGCTTCCATACAATTCCATACCTTTGATATTCCTTGAACTCCTCTTCTTTCTCCTTCACGTTTTTTTTCTCTCAAAAATGAGAGAACAAACTTGATCTTGTCTCTTTTTTATTGATTTTTACTTTCCTTTATTTACTCATTGGTCCCTCATCTTCTCCTTTATTGCAAAATTCAACTTATATTTATACTACTTCGCATACACCTTATGAGATTATAATTTCTTAGTCAAGTAAATTGATAAATGACCAATTTACCTCGTCTCTCAGGAGTAAATTTCTGGTTTTGCTTATTTTATTTTTAGCATTATTTTATTCTCAAAAATATACATTTATCAAGAGGTTATACCCCAACATACTATAACGTCAGTGGTATAATTGGGGTGTTATAGTGATGTTTAATGAGTCAATTTGAGCTTGAATGCCTCTTCTTTAATGAGGCTCAATCAATGCCCGCACTGAGCTGGAGGCTAAAGAAGCTACTTCTGATACATTTCTGGGCCGAGGCGAGAGGGATGCCGCCCGACATGAAGCGGTGGGCGACATGCTGTCTGGAGACCGGTTTAGGAGGGTAAAGGTCTCGACACAAATGGAATTTGAGGTCGACCCAGTCCACAGGCCTCGACTACTTCGTATGGTGTTCTGGATTTGAAGGCGGAGTCTCGAGCCTGGATTTATTCAAAGAAGCCTTGGTCACGCGAGGTAGGGCTCGTTTAAGGCGGAGAGATTTTGTCACCATCAGATTTAGCTGACTGCCTTCTAACTACGAGCTGATGGCTAAGAAGAGGGAACTCACAATTTTCCTGTGCAAAGGCAACCCAGGGAAAGGGAAAGGATTGGAGGAAGACCGACGTGAGCAAGAGCCGTGATCTTTAACTACGGCTACTACCGCACATGGCGCGACGATATACAAGTGAGCAAACCATGATCCCCAACTGATGTCTTTATACGTCAAAGCCTCTACCTCCAAAGTTTTTTATCAACTCCCGATGCCCCCTAAGTGCTTCCTCTGACCCTCCGGCCGCAACCACAGATGAACCTCGCTTTCAGTCCTCTAAATTGGCCATTTATGGGACATATATGTCGCCTGAGCCTCCCGGCTAGAACTGGGAGTGGCTTAATCCGACGTTGCACCGATGGCTAGGGTTTGAACTTTGCGCCACGAATCGGTGCTTTTATCTTATTTCCGTGGCTGCACTTCGACATTTTGCACACCACATCAAATTTGCTTTCACAAAATGTGCCTAATTTGGCTCATGGGATGAAATAGTTTCTTCCTCTTTAGCCGAATGGCGTGAAACGGGTGGCCAACTAGGCTTGTGGCCAAACAGTCATTCACTACTCAACCGGCTTTTAAAATTGACCATTTAGATGTTATCTATATCAGGGTCGATATAAGCCATTTACCAGGCATCCGTGCTTTTAAGTTGACTAGCATGTTACTCCATCAATTTGATGGTGCCATTTATCACATTTATCCCGGCTTTTGCCAGACAAGCTGTTTATATCACGGATAGGTTTGATCGCGCCATCCTGCTTTTAAGTACCCATGATGTTATCTACACTGGGCCGATAGGCCATTCACTGCGGCTATCCGGCGGAGCTGACCAATGTATGTTATCTGGCTAATCGGGCCTGATAGGTCATTCACTACGCCTTATCCCGCTTTTAAGTCGACCGCTTAGATGTTCTCTATATTAGGCCGGATAGGTCATTTAGTGCACCATCTGGGCTTTTAAGTGGACCGGTTAGATGTTCTCTATACTAGGCCGGATAGGTCATTTACTGCGCCATCCGGGCTTTTAAGTGGACCAGTTAGATGTTCTTTATACTGGGCTGGATAGGTCATTCACTGCGCCATCCGGGCTTTTAAGTTTACCTTGTACGATGAGAAAAATGGACAAAAATATGTGTAAATATTGAATCATCCTTTATTGATAATACCTTAGATGTATGGCATTCCACATTCTAGGTACAGGGTTCCACATCAAGCTCGTTTTAAAAGCCAGAAGATCTTGATTCTCCATCGACTCGTGTTACGAGCTATGGTCCCTCCCAGTTGGGTTGGAACTTTTGGGTCGCGGGTCGGCAGTATTTTCGAATACCTTTCTTAGGACTAAGTCTCCCAGTTGGAACATCTGAGGCTTCACCCGTTTGTTGTAAGAATTTGCTGTGCGACTGGGTAGATCGATATACCTGACCAGCCGACTCTCAGGTAGCTCATCACCGTGTCTGTGTCCTTGATTACTCAATCCTACATTTTTCTCGTCTAAGCATACCGGCCTCTAGATCGAGGCATGCCACTTCAAGAGGGATTATAGCTTCCATCCTGCATAAGTAATCGTAGAAAGGGACATAACTGATGTATCTACGAGCTTTAGAGTTCCTAGTTTCCAAAGCACTCGAAGTTCATCCACCCACATACCTTAGTCAATCCAACCGTTTTTTCTCAGTGGCACACTGTGGTTTTATTGGGGAGGTTTCGCTGGTCCATCATATGCAAGATACCGAGGGAAGTGGAGCAATTTTTATTACTGAGAGAAGAGTCTATGGTTTACTTATCATTTAACATACTATGTCAGACACTGGTACAAAGACATATTTGTGATAACTGAGTAACATCCTTATCCTTGATTGATGAGAAGGCCTCGGCTTCTACCCATTTAATGAAATAGTTAGTTGCCACAAACACACTCTTTTCCGAGTCATGATGGGCACTACCGACCATCAATTCCCATCAAGTGTGCGGCTGGCGGCTCAGGACGGAGATGAGATCTCGCACCGGCAGATTTAGACGGGAGTTACCGCTAGCAACTATTACATTTTTCGCAGACCGCGCCGACTTCATGGTCGCATCATCAATACCACTGAGCTGCGAGCTCGCGGTATCAAAGTTCTGCCGCCTAAATGATTGCCACATATTCCCTCATGCAGTTCGACCAACACATACTAACCTTGTTCGAGTGTCAAGCACTTCAGATACGGGCCGCCCAGGGATGGTTTGAACAATTGTCCATCGATCAAGGAAAATCTAGCTGACTGGACTTGTATCTTGTGGGCCTTATCCCTCTCACTAGGAAGTTCTCCCGTGCCGATGTGTAAAGCATACATGGGTCAACGAGGGTGATCCTACCTCCGGCTTACTTGGGAGGTAATGATAGAGGAAAATGATTGATAGTAGATGGGTAGGAATATTGCTCTGGGCTTATCGCGTAGGCGGCCACCATGGCCAATGTATCCGCTTTATCATCATAGCCTCGGGTACATGTTCTGGGGCTTCCAGATCAAAATCAGCTTCAAGCATAGTTTTGCCCGGGAGACATTTTTCCATTCAAGGGTCTCGGGATTCGAATTCTTCGTTGATTTGGCTCAACCCACTAATCGAGAATCATCAATAGAGCCACGTGAGATATTTGGCTGTAGGCTTTATAGTTCACCGCATAAGAGACTTGCGATTCGATTCATCACAGAGGCGTGAAGCCTAACCGGATGGCTTGTTCGATTCTTTCCTCGTCAGATCCCAACCGCACACCCCGCTCCGCTTATCTTTGACACCCGCTCACGCTATGTCCACCACCTCCAAATTTTCTGGGTGGTTTTGACGGATTTACGCTATGGTAGAGCCTGGCTTAACACTCGTCTCTTTTTGATAGCCTGTTTGTACCACGAGGCCAGAGACATTAGTCTCGATTGCCCACCAAGTCATTCTACCAGAGAAGTCAGGCTTATGGAATGTGCTCCATAGAGGAAAGTCAGTTAGTAGCACAATGGTGTGTGCCTGGAAATATGGGCTGAGTTTCTTAGCTGCTATTCGGAGGGCTAAGGTTGTTTGCTCAAGGTAACTATGTACACCTCGGTTTCAAAGATCTACTGGATTTGGCCGACGAAGAACACCGGCTTCCGCCTTATGTAATTGTAAGAGGCGACGCAGTGTCTCTAATCAACAAAATTTATAGCCTAGGATTCTACACGTAGCAAAGCTATCGCAAAGATAGTGGCTCTAGGGAATGAACACAGGATGGGTTTTCTGGGAGAGAAGAGTTACAGCATTGAAAATGGTGTTTTGGTTTCAAGGGGCTTATGGGAAACAAGAAATGTGTGAATGGTTGAAACTCGAAATGATCAAGCAGCAGCCAGAAAGAAACTCAAGTCTCAGCTACCAGCTAGTGGTTCTGTGTTAACCAACATGTACTCAGGTCTTTATTCTCGCATTTGGGAGGATGACATATAGTCATTTCCTGAACCGGATCTTCATTTAACTTTAAAACCTAAAGCCTAAGAGTTATCCTTTTGAAAGATGGCATTTTATTAGGCATAAATATCCCTAGCAGTGAAAACACATCTCAAAAACACTACCCTACGATAACTCATAGGAGACAACTAATCGGGCCTCAAGGATCTAGTGAAAGTGAACTGACTAACCCAAAAAGCTTGCCAAATACACATTAAAGAGAGCATGCTTAAGAGATTTTAACCTATGGTGAGAATCAGGGGCATAAATACCCTCAAATACAAACATGAAGAGCATAAGAACATGCAGCTAAGCCTAAAAACAACACCCAGTGGCCTTCCCCTTCAAGGATCAGGGGGTATTAGGCTACATCCTTGATTTGTCATCATCAAGGGTGTTTCACACAGAAAGTGCAAGAAAGTAAAGGGGAAGAAGAGAAAATCACCAACAAAGAAAGAGAGAGGAAGCTTCAGGCTCGACCGACATTGAATGATACAAAAGTTGATTTGATTACAAGCATGTTTGAGCTTATATAGGGTTAGTAAAGAGGAAATTACAAAAGTGTATTAAAGAATCAAAATTACATAAGGGCAAACTTGAATAAACCACCAACAAGTGGGTCAAAAGCAGTCGTGAGTAAGAATGAAGTTGCCAAAATTAAGAACTTATGAATTCTCGCTATAATACCATAAAGGCTAATTTTTGCAACCCCCAAAATTTCGATAGCCATCTTCTCCATTCTTTAATAAATTTGTTCAAATTTCTCTGATTTGATCGACGATCTCGACTCCGCCAGTTCATCATGTTTGAGTTAATTTGAAGAAATATAAGGTATTCGACCTGCAAAATTACTAAAATAGCTATAAAATGTGATAAGTAGGCAAAGCCTGACTCGGGAATATGTCAATCGGAGTTATCGGGTCGATTATACACAAAAGCGCATAAACCTCAAGCATCAAGGCTCAATACGGTGACTATTTGGGTACTAATCATTATGTCGCTATTTTCTTTGAATAGATGTTATCACGACCTCCAGACTCGCTAAATAAACGAAAAGTGTCTCGCCAAAGATCTGCATTTTCAGCGAGAATTCGAATGGGCTGGCATTGCTGACTGGGTGAAAGCCCTCGGGATCACACTTTTCGCTCCATCCACTCGTCAGTTTCCTTGGGGATGGCAGTGCCGCCAGTACCCGTGAACCGGGAACCGCCTAGGGCAACCAACTGCCTACGGCTTCAGATCCCCTTGGAGCCAGAGGCCTGAGATTCTAAAATACTTGAAGTCAGAGCGAGGCTCGGGGCTCCCCATTCCTCCTCAACGCATCATGAATCCTAAGAACCGGCCTACACTAACCCCAAATGCACGCTTTGTAGGGTCAGAGTTCTTATGCCATATGCTCGAGGGAGCTCAAATGTCATTAGATGCGTGAAGGTGATCCTGTGCACTCTCGACTTCTACTAACATATCATCAATATATACTTCATAGTTTTTCAGAGCAATCACGAAAACATCTTAGTTACTGGGCCGATAGTTGGTTCACAAGGTTTAACCCGAATGGCATTACGTTGTAGCAAAAGAGCCCGTGTGGTGTGATAAAAGATGTTTTCTCTGCTTCAGGCGGGTGCATTGGGATTTGATGGTACCCTGAAAATGCATCGAGGAAGGACAACACGCCATGCCCGTCTGATGCGTCAACGATCTGATCTATATGAGGTAAAGGAAAGCCATCCTTAGGACATGCGTCATTGAGATCCGTATAATCTACGATACTTTATCACTTTCTTGTGTGTGACTACCACCACGTCGCGCGCCATTCCGGGTATTCGACTGATAAACCCAACTTTCATGCTATCCACCTCCTCGGTCCGGATAATTTGATGCGTCTAGGTGGGAGTGCCTACTTTGTCCGATGTGTTTGGTGTGATACACTCCACATTTAGCTTGTGGGAAGCATGCACAAAATTTATTCCTATCATATCCGAATGGGTCCAAAGAATACATCTGCTAGCTTGTAATATTTGTCGCAATCATGCCTTTCCTCTCCTGGACAGAGGAACTAACATAGGCACTTACCGGGCCCACCAATGAGTATGGACTCCGCAGGATCTATCGCTAACTGGGTCCCCGCCCTCCACAACAGTCTCGCAAATGATCTATGATCGCTATTCCGAGGGTCACCCTGGGGCGAGCCATCATCGAGGTTTCATCTTTTTCACGCTATACGTATACGATAACACTGACGAGCAGCTAATTGGCTACCCTGGAGGTCGACCGCTCACGATGCAATGTGATAACCGATCGCCTAGTGATGTGTCGAGGGACTGCCATATCAGAACTGAGTCTCGACCTACGATAAAGACAGATAATCCCAAGTTCTCAAACTTATCAAAACAATAATTACTTGTCGCGGTTACCCGCCTTCGGCCTTTAATCTGAAAGAACAACATGTTCCATCGCCGTTGTGGTGGCCCCATTGAACCTGCATTGAAACTCTCCAATTGAACTGATGGTCAAGCGACTTCATCTACCGAAGGCTAGAAGATGTAACAAACTGGCCATACAGGATCACCGGGACTTGTGTACATCAAAATTGTTAATACACAAGGTAAGTATAAGCGCATCATAATGAGGAGTGATGACCCTGGTCGGGTTTATAGGTGGAAAAGATATGGGACTGGTCAACCAATAACCGGCCGGCTCAGCTTCCGGTGGCACCGATGGTGTTTATCCTACCGACTAAGGTCAGGTGGAGTATTTTTCTCTCACATTCGATCTGGTATTGGTTATCTACGAGCCCCCCAATATGAAGTTGATGGTAGTCGGCTCAGGATGGGTGTTCGACACCAAAGAATTGCTTTGTTTGGCCATGGGCTAATTTCATTGCGTTGGTCAATGTAATTTTCCGAGGTGCCTAAACAATCAATTTTTATACTGTGAACTTTAAAGCTTGCAGTCGAGGTTTCATGGTCGTGGTCCTTATGGTAATCTCACCTCAAGGACCGATTGCGTTGGTCTGGATTTTCCCTCATTGGTGGGGCCATTTAAAATCGGGGTGGTTAAGGATGAGGGATAGGAGCCGATCATAAGGGATGTTGAGAAGGGTGAATTGGGGAGGATCCCTCTTTTTGTCTGACTGTTCTTGGGAACGCTTTTGATTCTTGTTCTGGCTTCCTTTTTGATCGAGTGGGCCCTTAGTGTCTTCCTTGTTGTTCCGGCGCTTATCACACGTTCGTGAAGCACGGATTATCCTCCAATGTGGAATACTCTATCACCCACCGATACGCTTCTTCCATCACAAGTGAGGATCCAGGATGTAGTATCAAGAAAAGGGTAGTAGGCCAAAGCGCGTTAAGTTCGCAGTGACCACACCCATGCCGTGAACATCAATTTGTCGATGGCTTGCCCAAATCTTCGGGTGAAATCCTGGATAGATTCATCTTCCCGCTTGAGGATGGCCTAAAGTGAGCTAATGTTTCCTTTTTGTCGGACCGAACATAAGTACTGGGAAAAGAACGCTACCCACAGTTAGCTAAATGAGTTTATAGATCCTCTGGAGCTTCAGGAAACTGTGGCTAGAGCAGCCCTTCATTCGCAAGGAATACCAGCATGGCACGCGAGGCAATCATTTCGCTTAAGAATCATTGTTCTGCTAAAATGTAGCATATGGTCGTATGGGTCGGCAGAGCTATCAGACATGGAAAATGACTATTATTAACGGCTTATTTGGGGCTCTAGATATGCAGCTCTGGTATTATAGGGAACAAAGATATCTTTCATTTCCTGGACAATGGAAAAGAAACCAAATGCGTGGCGGAGGTTGTCTCACCGGTGATGCAAGGGCGTAAACCGAGAGCCATGCTCGGCCGGATAGGCATATATTCGGGGGCCAATTTTGAATGGCGTCTGCTCCTCGATGGCTCTGCATCTACAAAGAAATACACGCCACCAATGTATCACCGGATCGGGCGCGGGCCTCTTCTTAGATCCAGCCCCACAAGCAGCTATGGTGTGGTGAGCGGGCATGAAGAGAGCCGCAAGAAGATAAGTTCCATTGTTCGTCAGATCACTTTCTCCCATGAGAGTTGGCTCTTTTACCCTTGTCTGCTTAGAGCGCAGATGAATGGGCCCTTCGAAAGTTGTCACCCCTAAGAATCAGACGGGTTCATAGGCGTTCATTCCATCAAGAAGCGGTTCACGTGAAATCACGCACTCGCCATTTGTATGGCCTATTCCTCCTGCTTCGCCTCCATCTCTTGTCACTAGCGAGAAATCGGACCGATAGGTCGTCTGCTAGATTGTTGGGGACACATGGCGATAACCCCCGACGGTTCGGTGGAATGATCGTGAATTACTTCAAAGCTTCTGGGAATGGGAGATCACTTAGATCGGCACCCTTAAGCTCAGATAGCCTCATGAGATTTGCTTGGCATTTCCCACAGACGATGCCAATTGTGGTCTCCTGAACTTTCCGAATCACTGAATCGTCGAAGCATGAACCAGTTAACGAAAACCTGCAAAACAAACAAGAAAACGACGTTGGTGTGCCTACCACCTCTCCAATGCTTAAGTTAGATTTTTCAAATTCAATAGTCAAAACCGCCCTTTTTTTCGCCTGAATCTCGTGACCTTTCCTTCTTTCCTACTTTATCCCCTTGAAGGCCATCCTCTTTCCATGGAAAGTAGATGATCTCCTTCCGAAACTAAGGAAGGTGGCGCTTCGTATGCTATGACCTATTCTTCCTTTAGATAGCCCATTCAGTCCGCATTTTCGCCTGCAAGAAAATGTTCCGACCACCCCCTCGTGGTGGTCACTGTGGCATGACTTATACTTGTTCAAGTTCGGAGAGGTCATCCGGATGCCTTTTTAAAGAGGTTATCCGACCAGGAGATACAGTGTCTAAGAGGTATATACCCTACCCGGATGGGGATGTATGTTTGGACTTGATTGATAGAGGAAAACGGTTGGGCTTGTAGATTAGGCCATCATCCTATGGTTCTTAGTTGGTCGGGGCCTGCTAGCGGGAGCAGTTAGGCTCAAGCCTATGGTACCCACAACAAGAAGTTTCCTATTTCCACTGTGATAGCTTAAAACTTTAAAGATTGAATTACAACGCTATAAATTCCGTTTGTAAAATTATTATTTATTATTATTTTTAATATTTTAATGTTAAGCCCATTTTGACCCATAACCCACATATGAATGGGTTGTACTAGCCAAAAGCAGGCTCGAATAAAATTGGTCGAATTGACCCGACCCAAATTCCTAGCTATATTAAAAGGTAATGAGTAACACTTTCTTTAAAAAGGAATTTAGGATGTATTTGGTATAAATTTAATTCAGAGGAACATAACCACTATCTTTATGGTAGTTAACAATTTAAAAATAATTGCAATAAAAATGAGCATTTTGTTAACATTTTAATATTTTTATTTAAAATATTAAAAAACAATTAAAAAAAATCAACTGTAATTTTAAATCAAAAACATTTTGTTAAATTGAATAGGGTATTCTAAAAAATATTTGAAAACAATTTTATGTTTTTTCAACATAAAAAGTTTTGCAGCTTAAAATAATTTTTTGAATGATAAATATTTTTTTTAAAGAATTAATTCAACAAAAGAAAATTATTTTAAAAAATTTTAGACTATTTTGATAAATAATTGAAAATTAGAAATATTAAAACTTTTATATTGTATTTAATAACATGATACATTGAAAAATAAATAAATCAAGAAAATATTTTATGCATTAAGATTTACACAAAATCTAATTCCTAAAATGATTTTTTAAATCCTTGCAAAATCACAAAAAAAAAAAAAAAAAAAAATCCTTGCAAAGAAATTATTTAAAAAAAAAAGATATATTAGAGAATATTATTAAACAGAGGGTTTTCATGTTTATTTATTTATTTAAAACTCACCCTACAGGAGTTTTGGACGGGAATAATGCGTATAAAAAAAAATTATTAAGTTAGTTTGCAGGCAAAACTAATAACCAAAGTAAAGCTTAATGTCGCTGTCTGAGACAATAAGTGCAACTGAAAGGCTAAAAGCCGCCGATCACAAGAACGAAGCAAATGGACTCACAAAGGCCGCTAACCACAAAGAACGCAAATGGAGTCTTGAACAAACGCCGCTACTTGTAATAGCGGCAAATGAACTTGATGCAAATGCCGCTAATCACAAAGAATGCAAATATATAAAGGCCACTGTTAGCGGCAATTTGATGCAACTCTACTTTGAGCCTTGACTCTTCTGATACAATGCCTGTGATTTTTTCCTGAGACTAAGTATGGGTCATGGAAAAGAGTTGTAGGAAAAGGCCAAGAAAAATAAAATAGATGAAAGAAAAATAAAAATAGAGTTTCAAGCCAACCTTTTATTTTTATTTTTTTCTTTCCTTCTATATTCCTCAAGATTTCTTTCCTTTGTATTTTCCCAAATATCTCAAGAATAAAACGTAGCCTTGTATTTATTTATTTCCTTATTACTTTTTAGGAACCAAACACAACCTAATAGTTTTTACCAAAGAATAATAAAGCATGTTTGTTTATAGTTTTTCAAAATTGTTTTTTGTTCTGAAAATGAGGAGAACAAGGAAAGCACATACAACATATTTTGTTCCAAGTTTTTTTTTTGTTCTAAAAAACACGAAGAACATAAAAAACATTAAATTCAAAAAATAAGAATAATTTTTAAATAACACCAAAATAATGTTATTTTGTTTTTATATTACTTTTTTCTTTCCCATTAATCACCACATTATATAGTTGACTTGCCACCTTTAATATGAGGAAGTTATGATGATCATAGTATATATATATATATATATATAGAGAGTAGATAAATATATATATATATATGGAGATATATCTTATATTGATTTGGTAAAGTTAGAAATGTTTGGCCTAAGAACCGGGATGGAATCTGGATAGAACATAATCTTGTAATGGAGTCATGTTGCTGCTGTGTGTCATCATCTTCCAATGTTAATCCCGAATAACGGCCAACCATGCAAAGAGAGAACTGCTTGGTCATTAAGATGAAGCTGATATTGAAAACATGAATTAATAACAATTGCTATTGAAGCTAAAACTATAAATCATCAGCATTTGAAGAAGGATGAATTTTATTAACTCAGGCGGCCTTTGGCCAGTGCATTATTGTATCAGTAAACCATAGTGGATTACAGTAATGTCTTCTTCACCTTATGTTTCTAATTCATACAGAGAATACACCGCTGTATGAAAGAAAATACAAAACCAGCTTTCCTCTAAAAACTCAAGGAATGACTTCATTCGCATCTCACCATGAAGAAGCAAGCATTGTTCTTCATGAATTATCAGCTCTTGGATAATACATCATTATTAATATGCATGTCCCGTGACTGAACTTCCTGAAACTATGTAACCCCAAGGAACATAAGCTTCCAAAATTCTGAAAATCCCTAATCAAGCGTATGCAAAAATGTTTCTGATAGACACAAAGCAGCTGGATCGTCCTGTTTCTAAATTTGAACCAACCATATCTTGACTTTGTTCCCCCATATTAAGATGGTTTTCAGCGTCCTCTTAGCCATGACAGTAGCCTTGCCGGCAATGCCCATGACTCTTAAATTCTTTACATTCTTCTCTTCACAGGACATTGATGCTGCATGCCCCTTTTAAACTTTAAAACTTTCGTTATAGTTGAACTTGTACTCCTGAAACACCACCTCAACTGGGGAAGCAGAGACACAAAATTATAAAAAGGTCAATGGACTCCATAAACAAAATCTTCAGACTAATTGAATAATTGGGTATATGGTACCAATCTTCAAGACAATAGAGGAGTTTAGACTCCACTTGCAGGAAGAATGACCTGCCACATTTATGGACATTTTCAAGCTTTTCTCTTATGAAAGAAAATTCCTGCTTGTAACAATATCTATCAGCAAGTAGACATCAGTTGATAGAACCAATAAAAGATTCACATGCAACCCACAAATACAAATCTTACAATGAATTTCAAATTATGTTTCAGATTAAGGTCCCTAAAAATTTCATAACCAATTTTGCTATCAACTTAATGAATAATAGAAGCAGGCAACAATAATAGAAGTAGAACAAGTCCTTTTTCAAGTCAACACAAAAATTATACTAATTAAGTTGATTTGGTAATGTTGAAAGTGTGCCTTCATATTCAGAAAAAGATAAATTAATAAAAAGAGCTGAAAATAGACACATTGTACCTAACCAAGCATCTGGTTTCCATTGAAAACACCGAGTGACCTTCTTTTCTATGTGTTCTGATTTCCTACAAGGAATCAAAAATTGAACCTCCACCATCCTGCTTCCTAACCCTTGTCACTTAACCAAGCCTAAAAGGCACACTTCTTCAGGTGACATTCAACACAAATTATTAATGGTGGTTATACGCTTACTTAATTCTTCAAGCCACAAGTACTTCTTGTTCTGCTTTGGTATAACTTAAGTACTGGCGCTTAAAGTCTGATTTGATTGGTAGGTAGTATTTTGTCAAGGAAAAGGGTGTTAAAAGAACCTAACATCTTATGTTAGGTGAAAAGGTAAAAGGAAAAATTAGAACTTTCAAACTGAGGTGTGATGATGAAGAAAATGAAACGGGAAGATTCGCCTAACCTGAATCGTCCTTCCCGATGGGTCTGAAGTGCATCTAGGCTCATTCATAAGCTCTCAAGCCATGATTGTTGGGTCATCCTTATAAACTACTCCAGTGATGCTGTTACGCCTCGTAAGAACAGTCTAAATCAAAGATAGAAAATTAATTAGAATCATAATTTGTTTCACAGTTTAATTGTAATCATGGAATCTATTTGCCACAGCTGAGAATAAAATATGGTGGAAACCCTTGTTGAAAAATATGAAGAAAGAAATCCAAGTTGGCCATGATTTCAAAACTGATGCAGAAACTCATCCAGTCAAATCAAATCTAGTAAGAAATGTTGATAAGAAAGAACAAAAAATACAATAGGAATTAGGAATGAGATCTGTAGTATATGATGCTCACCTTGATATGGTTCTTATAAAATCCCTTAACCAGAGTTCCTAAAGAAATCATCATCACATGTTAAATACTGCCCCTGACTTCCCCAGTCCACATACTGCTTCTTCCCTCCAAAGTTCTCATAATTGTTTGCCAAGCTCAGCACCAGCTTTATCCCATATTTTCCTGCTTCTGATATTACAAAATCCAACCCCTTTTGAACCCCAGAAAGGAAACAGGTAATGGAAGAAAATCAGAGTCATGGACAGTCATAGATGGATTAAAAATTCATAAAAAAAAAAAAGGCAGAAATCTTAGACAAACCTGGAAAACCTGTTCATTGTAGGAGTGATGGTCCCAATCAGAGCTTGTAAGAATTCTCAGTTTTGGGCAAGAGAAAACCACAAGAGTATTGGAATTAAAAAATCATTTCAATTAAGATTACATCCCGAATATTATTTAAATAGCCCTGCTTATTAACCCGATCACAAAGAACCATAAGTAATTACTCAACGATAAATAAAATAACCTAATAACAACTTAAATCCTACAAGTCGCCTCAACAACGCAATTAAACATTATAGTCGCTCCCTCGACTCGCCCGCACAGTGGTCGTAGATCATGCCATTTGAATCCCATAATATTTGGGATTCCTCTTGACTGCTACATGTCAGCTCAACAACATTAATTAAAATATTATAGTCGTTCCTTCAGACTCGGTCCTGCACGTAGTGGTCGTAGATCATGCCGTTTGAATCCCATAATATTTAGGATTCTCTGGATCACGCTTCCGTCGACCTCCGTGGCTCATCAATCCCCTCCCCATCAAGTGGACCCTTGTCTGCAAGGTTCACGTTAGAGAAATGTTCCCATAGTGCCTCTGTTTTTTCCCAGGTTGCTTCGTCAGGTGGTAGTCGATGTCATTGCACAAGGCTTTCTTCAATAAATTTCCTGCTTTATTTCACCCAACGAGTGTTGATAATTCTTCAGTTCCAACACCATCAAAGACCCTCTTCAAAGAATCGCGGGGTAGATCGCAGTGACCCCGTTCCATGCCCACATATTTTTCGGAGTAAAGAGACGTGAAATACGGTGAATGCGACTTTCCTCGGGTAGACTAAGCTTCGTACGCCCACCTTGCCGATCCGCCGCTTCACGTGGTACGGCCCAAAACCGACGGTAAGCTTCGTGTGCTCTTCTAAATGCCGTAGGTCAGTTTGCAGAAGGCTGGTTTAGCAAAGACCTGGCCAGCTTCAAATAAATTCCACATCGAATGATTCTATCCGTTTGTTTCATACGATTGATTGCTACCCCTAAATTATCCTTTAGCTGCTTTATCGTTGTGGCCCTTGTCGCACGCTCGATCAACGTCATTCACCGGTGAGAGCCCTTCTTTGTAGAATGGAATGGTAGGGGGTAACCGACCATAGAGAGCCTGAAATGGTGTCATCCCCAGGTGTATGGTAGGTCGTAGATATACCGCAGACTTCCGCCCATGGCGTAAACTCAAGCCATTTCAAGGCTATCGATGGACAAAATCAGGAGATATCGCTCAAGACACCGTTAACGCACTTCCAGATCGACCATCTGCTTCACAGGATGGTAAAGTGAGTCATTTTAAGCTTAGTTCTCAACATTACAAAGAATTCTTGCCAAAACTTGCTTACAAAGATGGGATCGCGGTCACTTATTATCGATTTAGGCATGCCATGGAGCTTCACCACGCCCTCTACAAATGTGTCAGCTATGACCTTAGCTATAAAGGGATGGGTAAGAGCCAAAAAATGAGCATACTTACTTAACTTGTCCACCACGACTAAGATGGTGTCGTGGCCATGAGATTTCGGCATCCCTTCAATGAAATCCATGGTGATGTCGTCCCATACTCGCGTGGATCGGGCAAGGGTCAAGAAGGCCAACTGTAAGCCCGCCTTAGTCCTCTAGCATGCTTCACACTGTGCTACAAATTCCTGGACATCCCTGTACATGGCAGGCCAATAAAATTGTTGGGTCAATCTTTTAGAAGTTCTTAACACACCTAAATGGCCCGCATTTCTTTACCGGCGTGAATTCCAATATTTTCATTACAGAATACTGCGCTCTTGAAATACAACTCTAGTCTTATAAAAACCAAACCATATAGTCTTGAATGGCCTTCAAGCTGGTCATAGCCTTCACAAATTTCACTTAGGTAATATAATGCACATTCGAGGCCTCTCTTATTTCATCCCATAAGTAAACTTGAGGAGTGAACATGTGGTGGAGGGTTGGGCTACCTGGTTTTCTAAAGAGGAATCACGCTGAATCAGTTCTACCCTAGCTTGTAACCATCTCATAGTCATAGCCCACACTTAGGCTACCCATTTCGTTGCTCTGTGTAGCCACATGTTGCTCTATAAAATACGAAGGCTCCACGTCCATTGAATAAATATCTTAACCAAGATGTATGGTCGCCATGTGCGTATTGCTTCCACTATAACGAGCATTTCTTTGGCATAAATGGACTATGTCTTCATGACCCCTAAGGCGGTCTACTTTAACCAAAGAATGGGCTTCCCCTTTGTTGAGAAAGGACTGCTCATCCCATCTTCGTATGCGTCTACTTCGATAGTGAAAGCTGAAATTGGGCATCATAATGTAGGCGTGAGGCCATGGCCTTTTAGTGCAATGAAAGTGCCGCTTTCATCGTTCCATCCGAATCTGTCTCTCTAAGGAGGGTTAGAGAGGTGGGCAAGAGCCTGCACTTGCACAAACTTCCTATAATAGCTTGTGAGACCTAAAAAACCACGCAACTAAAAAATATTAGTAAGTCGAGGCCATGCTACCATGGCGCCAATCTTCCATTGGTCCACCTTAACCCCTTGGTAGATCACAATATGTCCTAAATATTCAAGTTCCCCTGCTACCCAAAAGCACACTTGTTTACCTTGATAAAAAATTGATGATGTCTTAGAACCTCCAAAGTTGCCCTCACGTGTACTAGATGCATCTCCCAATTAGGACTATATATAAGTGTATCATCAAAAAAGACCAATATATGTTTTCGGAGATATGGGCGGAATATGGAATTCATAATAGCTTGGAAGGTAGACGGGGCATTACATAATCCAAAAGGCATAACTAGATATTCATAGGGGCCATTATGTGTCCTAAAGGTCGCTGAAACATCATCGATGAACTCACCATGATACCGGCTTTAAGGTCTAATTCTATGAAGTAGCGTACCCCATGCAATTCATCGAAGATATCCTCCACCGCTGATCGGGAATCCTGGGCCTTTTTATAAAGTGGACCGCATTCAAGGCATGATAACTGCATGTGCTATCTCCAATCACATCTTCTTCATATGATACCCCGCTGAGCATGTCCTCGCATCATTTCTCAATTTCCAAATTTCTTTTGAAGTATGCATACCTGTATGGCCGAACATTCACGAGCTCAACTCCTTCCTTAAGAGGGATACGATGCTCTACTTCCCTTACGGGTGGCAGTTTGGTTGGCTCTTCGAAGATATCCATGTATTCTTCTAATAAGCCTTGCATGTCAAGTGGCATGCCTTCGTGAACTATGCTTGTGGCGTTGTGCATGTAAACTGCGAATAACTACCGGCTCGCGGTTCTAGTTAGTTCCTTAAGGACGCCTGCTTAGATAGATCGATGGGCGGGCTCCTTACAAATTTCCAAACCTGATCTCATCCAACTCCATAGTCAGTTGTTGCCAATTACACACGACCAGCCCCAATGTCTCAAGCCATTGAACTCCTAGCACCAAGTCAAGTCCTGTGATGGGTAGCTCATAAAGAGTGAGTAGGAAGGGAATTCCTTACAAGAGCACAGGGACTCATTCGAACCTCCCCCGACACTTGAGTCTTTCTCCGTTGGCTACTCGTACCATAAATTCTTCAATTGGCACCATTGGAAGCCAAAGGAGGTGAGCTACTCTGGCGCCGATGAAATTATGGGTGGAGTCACTGTCTATTAACACCACCATCTCCAAGGATTCTATCGTGGCCATTACCTGCATAGTCTTGGGGGTTGTCCACCCGGTCAACGTATGTAAAGTAATTTCCAATTCAAGCTCTGCTTCTCGTGCACCCTACTCCAAGCCTTGCTTCTTCAACTTGTTGGATCTAAGTGATCTCCCTCACATATCACGCCTCAGTGCCCTCACGTATCTCTAGATGAGCTGTGGTCGTTGAACCTATGGCCCCGTGGAAGTGAATCGTCATTGCAATGGAAACAAAGGCCTCAAGGCCATTTCCTATGCATTCTCCCATGCGAGTCACCGATCGGCAAACAGAATCGAGGAGCCTCGAGCTAGTTGAGGTGGCTCTGGAAAAGCTCTCATAGATGGTGGAGGTCGCATGAATCTCTGCTGCCGTGAGAGTTGCTCATCTCGCATTCTGGCGAGGCTAATGGCGTCCTTCAATGTTCTTGGCTTAAACATCCAAAACCCATCTACAATCTCTGGCCTAAGTCCCCCTATGAAAGTACCCACCAAAGTTTTCGGCGTCCACCCACATACGCAATTTGCCCAACCGTCGAACTCCTGCTGGTAATCGCGTAGGGTGCCCACTTGCCGAATATGGGATAAGTGATGCCGAAAACGCTAAGTATAAATGAATGCCTAAGGCGCAAGTGCACGCAGAGCCCTAAGTAATATATGGTACTTAACGCACGGATATCGATCCACGTGGAAAGGTGAATTGACTACGAGGTTCTCGCTTCAGACAATATCCGAACAAAAGAGTTTAGATAAAAGTAAGTAAGGAAACCGCAACTAAGTCAGTTGATTCTAGTGGAATTAACGGTGTCGCGCCAGTGGTTAAATCGCCCTATCACGCTCAACGGATTACTTTTCTAAAGAAATTGTTATTCAATCTATTTGTAATATGTCAATTAGCGAGGTGATCTTGTTTGACGAGATATCCTCTCGAGGTATATCCGCCTATCTCGTGAATAGAATCGAGTATATTCCTATCTCGACTCCTAAGATTCGAAATGCTTAAACGTTCTAACCTCAAATGCTACCTTCGTGTTCTAATATCTCATTAACCGAATCGGCTAAAGGCTACTTACCCGTGATCTCGAATACCTCATCTCTCGAATCTCTGATCTCCAAATACCGATTATGCTAACATTGGCCGTACATTAACATATAATTGAAATGCGTGTATAGAGTAGATGTGACAAATTAATAAATAATCGAATAACATGAAATATCAAACTTTAATCCATTGTACATGACAGGGTTTGATGTAACCCTAGAAAGAGATCTAGAACATAATGGAAGAAAATATAAAACTGTTTAATAAAGGAAACATTGTTCTAAAATCCGAAAATATCCGAAAATGAAAAGCTAAGCATAGAACTCCGTGCACTTCCTTGAAGTCGGGCGGTCACCCCGCGCTCTCGAAACCTCGTGCCTGCTCGCGCGCTTCCCCATCTCCTCGACGAGAACCCAATCTTCTTTTAATGATGAGGGCGCATTTTTCGAGCCGACGTCATACGTGGTGACGCCGACGCGGGTGGTGTCACGACGCGGGGAAGTCACGACGCAGGACGCCGCGCGACGGGGACGCCGCAACGCGACGCACTTCATCGCCTTGTTCCCATTTGTTCCAGGTTCGCTTCTCGCGTCGCTTTTCACCCCAATGCTCCCGCATTCACAAAAGACATCAACTCGCAAGATTCTAGTCACAAAAACTATAAATTACCTCTAAAATAAACAAGAAAATGTAGATCGACGCGAGTATAATATGAGTGTTTTGTGCACTCATCACACCCCAAAACTTAGTTTCTCGTCATTCCTCAAGCAAGAACCGACTCCCAGACAGACACACACCCGACACCATGCAATCCAACACTAAGGCAAAGGGGTGCACATGCTGAAAATAGGGGATCAAATCGGGATCGACTCACATACCCACCGCTTTGCTCGATGTTCAGTAAAGGCATACAGATATTTGACTTTCGGTAAATTGAATGAGATAGGTGAACCGACTAATAATGAGCGACTAGTGCATCAAATCCCCATGGTGTTCAATAGCCTTTCCCAAAATCCCTACGTGCTTATAATGAGTGACTTTCAAGATATGCCTAGGCCCTAGCTACCCCAAACTTAAGCTCAACCCACCTATTAGGAAGAAGCGAACTAGACAAGGATAGGAACGCACCCATTTATTTATGTCCACATACCTAGAAATGTCCTATGTACCAAAAACAAAAATGGAAGAAGACCTAGTGCCAAGAAGTTTTAGGCCGAAAGCGTTCTCGTAGGCTGGGATCCACAGCACTCCCCACCGCTGGTTGGCGGGCACCGTGCACTAATTCCCTTCAAACTTCAATTCAACACTCAACCAAACTCAACGGCTCCCAAAGCTGCGTGAATGATCCATCTTCTCGTCCCATGTAGCGGCAAAGGAAGCCACGACTTCTACTACTGCTCGTGGCATTAGGGCTTTGATAGGCCCTCGATCAGGCCCGGATTCCGATCGATGATCCCGCTATTCCTATGCATATACCTATTTTTGTCATATTTCTTTTCTTTTTCTCTTTTCTATTGTTTTTGTATTTTCTTTTGGTCAGCTCGATGGCAACCCTCTTTGATTAGGTGTCCCATCACTCAAATGGTTCGAATCTCCCTAGGTTGATCGAACTTTAGTAGCCGTCCCACTTATGCATACTCCGAAAGTCACTACAGCGAAAGTGTGATGTGGTTTTCGAGAACTGCCTCACTACCCGGATTGATTCACTAACCCTTTCAACTATTCAATCTACTACACGAGCATCAAGCAAATGTATGCACTGGGAACAAGCTTATAGTGAACTCAATCCAAAATTGATCCTCAATTTTCAACACATGGCACACATGTATGCGACACACATGCAAGAATGTCCTAAAAATATAATCAAACAACTAAATACATGACTCATAAAATGAAAGTGCGATGTAAAACAAACCTAAAACAAAAATGACACTAATATGCGAACACGCTTAAAAATACTACACACTACTAAACCAAAACACAATAAACAAAACACAAAACATGGTACCGATCACCAAATCCTTCCCCCCAAACAAAATATCCAGTGTCCCACTGGTAAGATAAAAACATAGAGGGAAGGGAACTCCCCTGAATATCACCGCGGCAGGTGGTGGAGGCCGTGAAAAGCCAAGAGCCGGGGCGAGCCGGGCTCGCATAGACCGCCGCCGCCGTAGACGATGGCCGACAATAACCGGCCGCAGACATCGCACGCCAACGCCTACGCCCCGGTAACGGCGACTCGGCGGTTCCCGGTCTCATCCTGCATACAGCGCCAAACGCTTTAGTGAGCGCGTGCACCGGCCCTCAAGATCCGGGAAGGACTAGAGGAGGCCGCCGCGGGCCGGGCGGAGAAGCAGGCCGGGATGGTGCGGAGGTCAGACGAGGATCGCCACGTCCTCCCGTGTCACCCAGAATCCAAAGCTGCAGCCCGGAGCACCGAAGCTCGCCCTCGCTGAGGGCTCGCGGACCGAGTCAGAACCTCAGTGGCTGGACACCAGGTGTCCTGGCCAATCGATATGGCTCGACGGACGGGGCCAGCCTCATTGTCGCCACATTAAGGCACCCCGGCTTGCTTCGCACAAGCCAAATATCAGAAAAGGTGCCTCAGTTCATCTTCGCATCCCGCTACAGGATGGCATCTCGATGACCCCGCCACATCGAATGGGATATCCCGACGACGGGCGGTCGGTATGAACGCCGGGCGCGGGCCACTCACACACATTCGCCGTCGGGATAAGACGCCAAGATGAAATGGTGCCAACCTAGAAATGTGCCAACAAGCCAGCTCGAATTGACCGTACGGGCCCAGACCGTTGATCCTCCACTAACACCCCCGGCCTCGTCAATACGCGATGACCTCACGAAGCCGGATGATTACCATGAGTCGATCAAAGCTGAACCACTGGGACATGCTCAGGCCATAGAAACCATTGATCGACCCGAGCTGAAGTCGACATCACACCCGCACTCGACCTTTCGAGGACACGAAGCAGGTTGGCGTGAAATTTCACCACGCCATTGCCGCCGGACGCAGGTCGCATACGCACGCCACCCTTTAAATTTCGATCGCCTTTCTAAAGAAACGATCAGGTGATGAAACTTTCTTCCTTAATGAAGGATCGGCTATAAATCAGGTTAAACTGGACCGCGGCGTCAAGGCTTATAAACCGTGGAGGGATTCGAACGCTGAGTCTGGGTCCACACTGCCGACTGGCCAAGTGTGCAACCGCCTCTGCCCGAAGATACCAACTCAGACAACAAAAATTCAAACACTCCAATGTGTACCACAAAACAACTAAATAACTAATGGCGACTAACAAAACCTAAATGCTAATTGTGAGACCTGAAGGAAACCTATAGAATGACCTAAAGTGAGGGCCTACAATACCGTAGAATACGCGAAAAGCAACAAATGAACCCTAGACTACCTGTACTAAGCTAGAATCTGGCACGCTGGTGGAATGCCACTATGACCCAAAATCACAATGAGGAGACTTACGCTGACGCATGAAAGGGTGAGGGCTCTCCGACCGCAGGATGGGAGCTCCGACAGTCCTGCGGAAGGCCGACGCAGGGAGCCAGGTTTCCTGGCGAGTGAAGGCTGTGTGTGAGGTGAAGAGCCAAATGAACTATTCTTTGGCTAAAACGTGAGCCACGCGGCGACAAGGCGGTGACGCCCGCGACGCGACAGAGTATAACCAAGCGACGCCGCGACGCAGTCTCACGCGACGCGACGCAGGGCTTTATCATTACGTCACACGCGGGAATACACGTCATTGACGAGGAGTGTTAAATGACGCCGACGTTGAGAAATCCACCGCCGCGACGCGGGCGTAGGGATGAAATTTTGACGTCGCGACGTGTAAATCCACGTTGCGACGTGACAGAGGGCTTCAAAAAATGACGTCGCGACGTGAGAAACCACGTCGCGACCTGACAAAGGGCTTCAAAAATGACGTCGCGACGTGAGAATCCCACGTCGCGACGTGACAGAGAGCTTCAAAAAATGACGTCGCGACGTGAGAATCCACGCCGCGACGCGACGTAGACAAATTTTGACGCCAGCGACGCGGAGATCTCCACGCCGCCGACGCGGGCGCAGGAGTGTCTCGCAAGAAATTTCAATATACAACTCAGCCCACTTTTTCGGCAGAACTTCCACGGTAAACATCATTCCGTGCATCGAACACGCCGAAGACTTCAGACCCATGCTTCCGGTCCCGCACTAAACCAACGAGCGTAACACCGACCGAACACAACTAGAAACCAAAAATTGCCAAAAATAACCAATAGAACTTGAAACTACAAAATTTAGGAACACTCTGGTCGCCTCTCCCAAGAAGCGCTATGTTTAATGTCGCAATGACGACCTCGAAAACTCAATGTGCTCAAGAACTCAAACTTCTTCATGGCCAAGTTAAAGGAATGACTTGTTTGTTCGCAAGAAACCGCTCCATAAGACGGCTTCAAGCGTTGTATGATCGTGGAATGTAATTTTCGGGATGTGAAACTTCCGCTTCCACCATGAAAAGACCTTTATACTGGAAAGGTCCACCATCGAGACTTCAATTTCCCAGAAAAGCTTTAGCCTGAATTGAATAGAAGGACTTTGTTGTCCTGGCCAGAATTCTTTTCCCTCGTGATGTGCTTGTCGTGCCAAGCCTCGGGTCTTCTCCTTATAAATACGCATTCTCATATGCTTCTGCTTCGAACTCATCTAGCTCACCGAGCCGGGAGTAGTCGCTTTTTCACTACCAAAGTATCACCGCCCATGTTTAGTTGTCGAAAGTGGCCCAATAGGCTCGACATGCTCCAATTCTATCGAAGGTGGCACGCTTTCTCGCTTAAGTAAACAAGTCCGAACTGGACATACCTAAAGGAGTTTTAATGCGTATAAGAGGCCCAGAGCATCGCCTATCTTTTAAAAACCAACTTCGAGTTGTCGACCGCCTTCTCGAGGATGTACTTTGATTGATCGATACCGTCATTCGCTTGATTGTGGGTGATATGCAAGAGATGTAACATGGCGCATCTCGTGACTACAACACCTTATCAATTACCTTATTGCGCAAATGGGTACCATTATCCGTGATTAAAGCTCGGCGAGTTCCAAACGCAAATATATTGCCGCTACAGAATCGAGCCACAACCTGGCATCATCAAAAGCGTGTAGGAATTGCTTCTACCCATTTTCAGACATAGTCTACAACCAACAAGATGTATAAAATTGTCAGATGATGCAAGAAAGGGTCCTATGAAATCGATCCCCCATAAGTCGGTAACAACCCACCTCCAAGATAGGATGGATGGGTGGCTCGCCCTTTCTAGAGATGTTCCCATTCAAGGACATTTGTCACAAGTGGAAACGAATTGATGAGCATCTTTAAATAAGGAAGGCCACAAAAACCCTCATTGTAAAACTCGTCATTGCCTTCCTCGTTTCACCAAAGTGTCCACCACACGATGTAGTGTGACAATGGTTCAGACACGAGCATTTCATCTTTCGGGCATACATCTCCTTATCACTCCGACAAGACAAAGGCTCGTAAAGAATTGGCTCTTCCCAATAGTAGTGCTTTAAGGTGTGCGAAAACCTTTTTCTTCTTTCCTCGAGAAGTTAAATTCGGGAATCACTTTGGCTACCAAATAGTTCACATAATCTCAAAACCAAGGAACCGCCTCTATCCTCAATAGCAAAGTTTCTCGTCCGAAATTGGCCATTTACCGAACATCATCTCGCCCCTTCTCTTCCGGGCCACTAAAGATGGTTCGCTACTAAATTTTTCAAGTATTCTTCTTGTCCTTTGATTTCGCTAACTCGCAAATGTATGGACCCACCGACCAACTGGTTTCAGATCTTTTCGCTGTCATCAAGTACTTAACGGGCCGAATGATCAGCAGTACCAATTTAATTTTGTTGCCAATCAAGTATGGCCTCGAATTTGTCGAAAGCAAAGACAATGGGCCAATATTTTTTCTCGCAGTGGCATAATTCAGTCGAAGGCCATTCAAAGTCCTCGCTTGCATAGTAAATCACCAGTGATTTTCTCTCAAGCCATTTCTTACCGCCCCCAATCGGAGGTCGCCAGATCACACGCCTCAAAATGGCACCAACTGAGCTACAACAATAGGAGCCGAGATCAATTTATTTCAATACATGCCAGTGCTACGTACGTACTGGGAGTCAATTACCGGGACTTCGACTAGCAATTGCACAATGGTTTCGTTAACTGCGGAGAAACTGATAAACGTTTTATAAACTAAAGATGGAAACTTGACCTTTTCATCGAAGAAGGTGGAGGAACTTCTCAATTGCTTCAATCTTCGCCCTATCTACCTCTATCCCTCTTACTGAGATCCGATGTCCAAGGACAATACCCTCTTGTACCATGAAATGGCACTTTTCCCAATTGAGTACTAAATTGGTCTCTTCACATCTTGCTAGCACAACTCTCAAATTTGCTAGACAATTGTCAAATGAATTTCCCATTACTGAGAAATCGTCCATGAAAATCTTCACCGCCTCTACCATGTCGTAGAATATGGTCATCATGCATCGGGCTTAAAGTACCCGAGCATTGCATAGTCCAAAAGGGCATCCACGAAAGCCGAATGTACCATAGCAAGTGAATGTTGTCTTCTCCTCGATTCGATGGCGATTTGGTTGTAACCTAATATCCATCCAAAAAGCAATAATATTCATACCTCGCTAACCGATCAAGCATCCATCTAGAAAATGGCAAGTGAAAGTGATCTTTTCGAAAGGCTTTGTTCACCTTTCATAGTCAATACAAATTCTCCACCCACACGTTTCGATGCTATGAAGATATTGTTTTCAATCTTCGAGCACGCTTATCCTCTTTCTTTTGGCACTACTTGAACAGGGCTTACCCATGCGCTGTCTGAAATGGGGTAAATCACCCCAGTATCTAGCCATTTTAGAACTTCTTTCCGAACTACCTCCTTCATTGTCGGATTCAACCTCCTCTGCGCTTCCACCGAGGGCGTGTGGTCATCTTCTAATAAACACGGCATACACATAGAAGGGCTGGATCCCTTTTAGGTCATCGCACCATCCGAGTGCTTGCTTCAGATCGCTAAGAACCTCAATAACTTCTCTTCCTCCATTTCATTTAGGATGATGAGATAATTACTGCAGCGATTCTACCCCCGTGACATGCATACTTCAAATGGCTAGGTGTGTATATTGTCTATCTCGTGGTTGCTCAATTGATGGAATCCCATTGTTTAGCTCCTTTCGCCTACGATTCGAAGTATTTACTTCATCAGGCCCAAAGGAATCCATCCACTTAACGTATTCTTCCGCCTCGCCACTGTAGTTCCGCATGATTCGCCACTCAGTTAGTCTCCAAAGGGTCATGAGACCACTTTGGCCAGACACTATGCCCCATTATATCAACCATTGGGCTAATTATCACTTCTACTGGTGTCCCCACTCGCTCGGGCATTACTGTTTTTTCGAATTTTACTTCTTCTTCTTGTACTCTTAGTTTCGTCGCCTCCGCAGACATCAACAATCATCGCTCTCGCTACCGCTAGAAAAGGTCTCCCAAGATAATCTGCATTTCTTTATCTCTTCCTCCATGTCTAAAACTATGAAATTCGGCCGAAAGATAAACTTGCTCTAATTCTTACTAAGACATCTTCTATTATCCTCTCGTGTTTCAAAGATCCGTCTGCAGTTTTAAGAGTGATCAGAATTTGACGGGCTTCCTCCTAATCCCAAACGCTTAAAGATGGATAAGTAAGATAAGATTAATGTCGGCACTCCAAATCACACGCCGTCTCTCAAAAATAGCATTTCCAATTGTGCACGGATAGTGAACCGTCGGTCTGAGCTTCGCGCAGCCCCGAAGGATGGCACCGCATTCCTGCTAAGTTTACCGCCTAGAAGTCTCACATAATCTTCTCTTCGAGACAAAAATGTCTTTTCATGAACTTTACATAATCAAGCATTCGGGCTTGGTGGCATCAAAGAAATGGGATGTTTATATGCGCCTTTGAAATATCCATGAACTGCGGAATTGCTTATCCGCTTTATGTTTCTTGGAGATGTCAGGGGTAAGGGACCGTATGCCGGGCCTTTGCTTCACTAGAGAGAGTTCGCGATCAAGCTTCTCGTGGATCGTTTTTTGATCGCATCATCTTTCCATTCTGTCAGGATTCTCAGCTCTCTAATCAGCTTCTACGACAGGTTGCACTTGTGATTCCACTTTCCCACTTCTCAAGGATCGCTTTAACGTGTTTATTCCCATCTCTTCAGCTTATCAATTGCTCTCAAGAAAGAACCCGCTGTCTTTCAGAAGCAAGCTCACATTCGGGGCCCATTCAGGCCTCCAAACTCCTTACTGCGGCCGCTGATTGTTTAACTGGCTGATTGTCAGCCGTATATTCGCCTTTAGTTCCATTCATGAACGCTAACAGAAGCACATCTGAGGGCAGAGCTTGCTCTAAATCCAGCCTTCTTCGTGAGGTGGTTCATTAGCTCCGTTTGATGGCATATTGTTCTGGTTATTACGCCATCCATACCCTTGATTGTTTTGATTATTCCGGTTCTGATTGTTACGCCACCCTTGTCCCTGATTCCCGATTCCGTAGCCGTATAATTTCCATACGGTCCCTCACGTTGATCGATTCCGATTAAACCCCGACACGTGACCGGGCTCGCTTCCACTCCGTAGGTTTCTCGACCACATCTCTACACTACTACGCGTCCTCCACGTAATTCACACAACTCCCACAGTGAATCAGATAGCACGCGGTCGCTCCTCACGCCATTTAGCCGCTTAGTCACCGAGCCACATGATTTACCGCATTGTCGAGGACTTCATTGTCCGTGCACCCACCGTGTTTATCGGTGTAGCCTTTCAAAGCGACCGATTAGTGTCAGTCAGTAAGATCTTCCAATATCTCATACGCCGGGTCCGTGGTTTTCTTCATCAATGATCCTCCAAACGAGGCATCTATCATCGTTCGGTCAGATTTCTGCACCATTGTAGAAGGTGTGGACTTGCATCCATCCGTTAGTCGCGAGGACACTTCGCACAATTCATGGAACTCGTCTCATGCCGCTGTGCTCCTCCCCAATCACTCAAACGTATTGATCTCTCGCACGTTGTGCAATCTTCGAAGGTGGAAAGAACTTGGTCAGAAATTTTTGTACCAATTCGTTCCATGTAGTAATGGAATCTGGTGGCTGACTGGTTAGCCAATGCTTGGCTCTATCCCCGAGTGAAAGTGGGAATAACCGTAGTCTTAGGGCTTCTTCAGTGACTCCGTTATACTTGATGGTATCGCAAACTTCGAGGAAGTTAGTCAAATGCATGTTCGGATTCTCATGGGGTAGTCCATGGAACAAGATGTTCGAGCATCCGTGACCGCGGATCGACTTCAATTCAAATTGCTCGCTTGAATCTGCGGTCGTCGATCGCCGCCCAACAACCGCTGCGGTAAACAAACTCATCTAATAGCATGTGGCGACCGCCCTGCTGTATAAAATGGCCCCGCGCTGATTCCTATTCGCCTCGTGGTTCGGGCCGTTCAACGCCAAAATTCGTTTCGTTTTCCATGACTATTGAGCTTCTACTCCGTCGCTTCGCTCCTGCAACTGCGCGCAAGTCTTTTCGCCGATCACACAGCGTTGATTAATTCAGTTTTGTCAGTCGTATACCATCAAAACTGTACCGCAATAACACACAACCAACAAACCCAATTACGCACTTGTAAAAATAACAAAAGTAAAGAAAAATTCAGAATATTATCTATGCTCACTTCATATCAATTTAAACCTATCCACAAGAATCCGCGCCAAAACTTGACAGCCGAAAACGCTGGTATAAAATGAATGCCTGGGCGCGCAAGTGCACGCGCAGCCCCAAGTAATACAAGGTACTTAACGTGATTAATATCGATCCACGTGGTGCAGGAATTGACTACAGAGGTTCTCGCTTCGCATTAACATTCGAATAAAAGTGAGGTTTAGGATAAAAAGTAAGTAAGGAAACTGCAACTAAGCTGCTGATTCTAGTGAATTAATGGTGTTACGCCTAGGGTTAAATCGCCCTATCACGCTCAATAATGGATTACTTTTCTAAAGAAATTGCTATTCAATCTATTTGTAATATGTCAATTAGCGAGGTGATCTGCTCTACTTAGATATCCTCTCTCGAGGTATATCCGCCTATCTCGTGAATAGAATCGCAGGTCTCTTATCTCGACTCTCAGATCTAAATGCTTAAATGTTCTAACCTCAAATGCTACCTTCAGTTCTGAATATCTCTATTAACCGACCGGTTAAAGGCTACTTACCCAGATCCTCGAATACTCCCATCTCTCGAACTTGATCTCCGGGGCCTCGATTATGCTAACATTGGCCGACATTAACATATAATTGAAATGTGTATAGAGTAGATGTGACAAATTAATAACAATCGAATAACATGAAATATCAAACTTTAACTATCAGACATGACAGGTTTGATGTAACCCCTAGAAAGAGAGATCTAGAACATAACGGAAGAAAATATAAAACTGCTTAATAAAGGAAACATTGTTCTAAAATCCGAAATATCCGAAATGAAAAGCGTTATAAATCCCGGCACTTCCTCAAGTCAAGACACCGTCAAACCCGTGGCCTCTCGCTCGTGCGCTTCCCCATCTCCTCGATGGCGAACCCTAATTTGCTTTAATGATGAGGGCGCATTTTCGAGCCGATCGCCGCTGACGCGGGTGGTGGTGTCGCTGACGCGGGGGATCGCCATGGGGGGACGCCGCGACGTGGGACGCCGCGACGACAGCACTTCATCGCCTGTTCTACTTGTTCCAAGACCGCCTCGTCAGCTTCTTTCACCCCAATGCCCCGCATTCACAAAAGACATCAACTCGCATTCTAGTCACAAAACTATAAATTACTCTAAAATAAAATGTGAAATGTAGATCGACGCTGAGTATAATATGAGTGTTTTAGGCACCTTCATCAATAAGGCCTCATCAAATCCTCTCCTTCCGCGGGGACCGGGTGCGCCCACAGTCTTCAAACCCAACCCATGACACCTCCTCGCTCTCTTCTCGACACGCTCACGGATCCACCACCACCACTGCTGGCTCTCCCTTCAAGGTGATAATGAATGTGCTAGGGACACCTTTGTATGTTTCGTGATCTTGGAACTCAAAATTGGTCAACTCTTTGAGAACCATTTTGCCTGTCTTCACTAGAGTATTCGGGAAAATCCAACCGAAGTCAGTTTCGAAAGATGTGAGGGGATTGTAGCCCTCAACTTCCTCTCGGTGGAATTTCTCGCTCGTGGTTATTATGACTAGATGAGGCATTACTTGAGAGAAGAGCCTCTGACAGTTTTTGGATATTAGCCATCAAATGGTTGAACTTGTCAGCCATGCCCAACTCCATCTATTGCAAGCCATCCTGCATGCCACCGAGTCCTGTCTCCAATGCATCAATGCGCTCCTTGTTACTAGCCATGATAACATGGCTCGATACTGGGCTGATGGTCCTGTCACGCCCGAATCCGCCAACCCTTTAGCGGATCCAACCGAGTTCCGGACGAGACTATATACCGGGACTCTTACCTGATTTTTTTTTAAAGCCAACTCAGACTATAGTTGCGCCCACATCTTATAACTCGAATCAAACTATCATATACATATCAAAAAAGAACTACTGATCGGAGTGGTGTCCTCAAAATCTATAATAATATTTATCGAGTCCCATTTACAAATATAAAACTCCGTACTTTTACATTTACATATCGTATTAACGGAACCTACATGTAGCGAACCCTACAAGTGCGTTGCCCAACATGCAAAGTCTTCAAATGTCTTTTGTACCTACACGGATTAAACCCGTATAAGCTTTACGCTTGAAGGGAAAACATATGTCTTATGCATATACACATTAGCGATAAACACAACAAATAATATAAATTTCATGTATTTATATTATGAACCTATAATAGTACTTCTTCTTATAACAGTTTACGCTATTCAAATCTCTCAGAGCTACTGCAGCTTATTCTTATGCAGAACTTATGCTTATAACAAACTTATGTTTATTCGGGACTCCCGTAGGAGCTACAGATCTTATCCTTATTCAGAACTTATACTTAACAGACTTATGTTTATTCGGGACTCCCGTAGGAGCTACAGATCTTATCCTTATTCAGAACTATGCCTCTATAATTACCATGTTTATTCTGACTCATAGGAGTTACAATCCTATCCTTATTCGTAACTTATACTTATAATGTATTTATGTTTATTCTGGACTCCCATAGGAGTTACGTAACTTATCCTTATTCACCTTGTTACTATAATGACTTATGTTTATTCAGGACTCCCGTAGAGTTACAGAACTTATCCTTATACTACCGAGTTTACCTCGCTCGCAGGTACCAGAGGTATCGCAAATTACGGAACGTACACTCGGGTATTTCGGAACTTGTGACATGTATTTCTCCGAACAAATACATGTTCTACAGAGCATATACTTATTTTACGGAGCTTATACTGGTATTACATAACTTATTCTTATCTTACGGATCTTATTATTGTGCCACACCAGAAGTACGATAGTCGTGACAACCGTACTTATACGTATACATATCCGGTATGGACATTAGTCCACAAAGGTGCAATGCATCATACGCATACATATACTTGTTTTACCGATACGCGAGTGTACCCGTGGTACTACAGACCATACTTTCTATTTTATTTGGATACGAGAGTACCCCAGTAATTAATCGACTTATATTTGTTTTACCTGCACGGAGTACTCTAGTACATTGGACTTAGTTCAGATGCAGGAGTGTTCGTAGGTACTACGTAATCCTTAATCGTAGACTCAGACTTAATCGTAGACATAACTTAATTCGTATATTTGCAGACTTATTCAGATATGATCTTGAAATACATAACTAAATCGAGACAGAGTACCAGATA
This sequence comes from Tetrastigma voinierianum, assembly GCA_016808115.1. Taxonomy (NCBI): domain Eukaryota; kingdom Viridiplantae; phylum Streptophyta; class Magnoliopsida; order Vitales; family Vitaceae; genus Tetrastigma; species Tetrastigma voinierianum. The sequence continues at coordinate 88,865 of JAEQBH010003481.1, read as the reverse complement.
CTACAAAACTTATTCAGATGCAGGAGTACCCGTAGGTACTACATAACTTAATCAGATACAAGAGTACCCGTAGGTACTACAGAACTTATCCAGATGCAGGAGTACCCGTAGGTACTACATAACTTAATCAGAGATGGGACTTAATCAGAGACAGAACTTATTCAGATACTGTAGTACACTAGGGTACTAAGGCACTAAATCAGACAGAGTACCGTAGATACTAGCGTAATCCTATTCAGATGCGTGAGCACCGTAGTACTACATAACTTAATCGCATACAAGAGTACTCAGAGGTGCACTACGTAACTTATTCGGGGATGCAGAGCACCGTAGAGGTACCATGCAACTAACAGAGACTCGGATTTAATCGGGAGACGTAATCCTACTCGGGAGACGTAACTTATCTGGGATATTGTGAGTACCCGTAGGGTACTACGTAATCCAAATCGTAGACAGAGTACCCCAGATACTGGCAGAACTTATTCAGATGCGTGGAGCACCAGAGAGGTACCTGGCTGCACTCTAATCGTATACAAGAGTACCCGTGAGGCAATTACATAACTTATTCGCATGTGAGCACCCAGTGAGGGCACTGGCTTGAACTTTAATCGAGACGGGACTTAATCAGAGACAGAACTTACTCAGAGACAGAACTTATTCAGATACAGGAGTACCCGTAGGTACTACAGAACTAAATCAGAGACAGGAGTACCCGTAGATACTACAGAACTTATTCAGATGCAGGAGTACCCGTAGGTACTACAGAACTTAATCAGATACAAGAGTACCCGTAGTACTACAAGACTTATTCGTAAGGTGAGGTACCCGTAGGTATTACGTAACTTACCCGTATATATACTCCATAGATACTACAGAACAGATACAGAGATACATTCAGATCTTTACTCTTATTCTTTATTCAGGGTCTTATCATATAACTGTTTGACTCCCTGATTAGTGCCCAAAAAGTGCTACTTCAAGCCCTGTTCAAGATGGGTTTTGAATGCTTTTTGCACACTAATCATATCAATTAAGCCAATTGTCATGTGCATGTCCACTTAGTGTTTTTGATTTGTTTTCTAGGATTGTTTGTATAGTTTTTAAGTGCTTTTGAGAACTTCAATCGCCAGCTTGGCTTTATTGGTGTTGATCATATATTCTCGATGATTTCTACCGAGCCGAGGCGATGTGAAATGTCAAGATTCATGAAGAATCAAGGCAGCTTTAATGGATAAGGAGTGCAAAGAGTGGGATAAAGAGCACAACAGAAGCAGAGCAATCCCGTGATTTTGCTATGATTACTAAAACTTCGCAATCATAGCTTAAATTGGGGAATTGCTTAGGCTATTTAAATTGAATAGCTAGCTAAATTCACGTTGATAGCGAAAATTCCCATTTTCGCTTACTTCGTAGAATTCGTAGTTATTTAAATTTCAAGATAGCGAAATTTTCGCTTATGCTAGCAAATTTCCCGCATAGCGAAATTCAAATTCTTGTGTTTTTGGTATTTTCGGTTCTAAACGACCACGTTTTGATAAATTACCATTTTGTCCCTGATGTAATTTCATATTTTAGGCAATTTTGTATTTTCACACTTGGGTTTGACTATATAAACCCCTTAAACTTTGTAACCCTAAGACACTTTTCGCTTATAAAGTTTTCCCAAGTGTTTTCATTTTAGGTTTTATTTGTTTCTCTTCTCTCTCCTCTTTCTTTCATTTCCTTTCTACGCAAACACTCCTCATGATGACAACTCAAGGGATGCTTGGCTGCTTCACAAATTTCTTGAATATGAGGGGCTGTTAGCTAGGGTTGGCTGCTACTGTGTTGTCCTCATGCTTTGAATGTTACAAGTACTGCATTTATGGTTCCCAACTCCTTCAATCTAGGGTTTAATGCCATTTTAATGTCATTCCTTTGGTCAATACTACATAGCGTTTAGGGTTCGGCAGGCATACTTAATGGCAGTATGCACTGATATTCTTGGGATGGCCTTTTAATGAGCCACGAAATGAGGTTTGAAAAGAAGGATTTTAAACCGAATGGGACTTTTGAATGCATAATACTTGTGTTGACTCAAATAGAGTGGTTCTAGGTTAGGTTTTATAGCTAAACAAAGGTCCGGTTTCTCCTTCCTTCTAATTGCCTCCCTCCTTTGACCTATATGTCACTTTGCCATAATGCGCAGGAATAACTGAGACAATTTAATAAATTTCACGTTATCAAGCTAGTGACCCAAGCCTTCAAGGTTACCATTTTACACTTCACTTTAAGCCATTACGTTTAGTCGCTGAACAAACAATCCCCACCGCTTTCGACCAAATCCAAATCCAAACAAAAGTTCTCACCATTTTCCAAACATCGACAGAATCATTCTGTGGGATGAAGACCCATCCCGTGTTCGACCCTAGATCGCTTATGTCAGCAGCAGCTGGACTACCAGTTAGGAGTGAACTAAGGATACAAATATTGTTGATTCCGAATCACCCTACCGTGGCATGAATCACTTCCTAGACCAGTAATACGGAATGAGTAGGACACAAAGACAATTAGTACTGTAAGATACTATAATAAGCACGGAAGTGTCGTGAGCAATGAACTGTGACAGGAGCGCCAGGTCATTTAATAACCGGTCTTTGTGTAGTTTTACAATTATACTGGCTTAGTAACTTACTATCTTATAATAGGCATTCTTAGACACATTATGTGTTCATGACAATGGTATTTCACGCTCATGATCACGTGTCGGGCCAAGGTTTTTCATATTCCATATCGATTTATGTTTCATGAACACAGCTTATGCATTTTGCATTCTATATTTTTCATGTTACTATTACATATGGCATTTCATATACTTATATAGTATAATGCTCATATTCACACATCATTCATGGAGCCTCTAGTCCCTCTATGAATCCATTTTACTTAGAAATTGGAATCATTCCAATCGGATCATTCAAACTCAAGTTATGGCATTTTCATGTCAACTAGTCGGTTTACCGATTTTACCGAGGGACAGTTTCAAATATTTATTTTCCAGTGCCTTGTCTCCATATTTGACACTGGTTCTTTGTACTCCTTAAAGCCAATGTTATGTTCATCTCCAATTGGAATCACCCAAATCCAGCACGGGAACCCAAGTTACGCTCAAAACAATTCGACACTACTCTATGATCAAATCGATACTGAATTTGGCCAGACATACTTCACTTTGAGTGGATTTTTTGACCACTTAGAGTCATAATTTGACGATTCCTATTTCTTTATGTTTGGTTTTCCTTGAAGTCTATTTTAATTGACCACTTGAATCACTCAAATCTAATAAGAAATGAGAAAGTTATACGCCAAATATGAAAAACTGCCGAAACTGAACAGAAAGACAGGTGTACCTTAAGACACCCCTAACGTGTACCGGCACACTTTAGCCAAAACACTGTATCCCAGCGTACCGGGTACAGTTCAAAGTGTACCGGTACAGTCTCCTCGAAAAGTGCCTGTGAATGTGTATTTTCTCCCATTTTTCATGCACTTTTCTTCATCCTAAAACCAAATCTATACTTCATACACTTCAAAATCATTTCAAATTCATCTTGTATCCTCAATTATACTCAAATCATCTTTCAATGGATATCTTTCTAAATTATTTCATGAATCACTTCAAAACCATTCTAATATGGGTTATAACTCATACACAAAACCAAATACAAAGGCTCATAAGGTTTGTTCTAAACCCTAACTCAATTACTTGCACTTTAACATGAATCCATCCTCAAAGAGAGATTTCATGATCTCCTTGTACTATTTAAGGTTTTACCCACCTTGCTTTCCATAATTTTGGGATTAGATGAAACCTAGCAAAACCCTGTGTTTGAGCAAGTTAATCATCATATACAAACCCAAAGATCCATGCCAACTTATGAATTCATAATCAAGGTGAGTTTCCATACAAAAATCCAAAGTTCCATACCTTGGCTTGCTTGGCTTCTTCTCTTCTTCTCTCCTTCCTCTTCTTCTCCCTTCTTTCTTCTCTACTAAGTTTTCCCAATTTGAGACCAAATTCGTCTTAAATCCATATTTTCTTAGGCCTTGTTTCCGTCTCTCAAAACCCATTTTTGAGTTAAGTTTCATTAATTGCTTTTTGGTCCTTCATCCTTCTAGGAATTACACAACAATTCCTATTATTTATTCTTTTCGCCCATATCCTTTTCAAATTATGACTTTTAAGCCCCTTTTTGGCCATTTCTCTCACGAAACATTTAAATTATGCTTACAAAATACCCTAAACATGTCAAAAACTGCTAGGGTATATTTCGAGGTGTTACAGTCCCAATAAGAGCTTGTAAGAATTCTCAATTTTGGGCAAGAGAAAACCACAAGAGTATTGGAATTACAAATTTTCTGCCTGTTATTCATCCCGAATATTATTTAAATAGCACTCGGTTTATTGACTGATCACCGCAACCATGGGCACTACTCAACGATAAATAAAATAACCGAATAACAACTTAAATCCTACAAGTCAGCTCAACAACGTTAATTAAAATATTATAGTCGCCCTTCATACTCTGGGCCATGCACGTAAAGGGTCGAGATCATGCCAAGCCAATCTCCATAATATTTGGGATTCCTCTTGACTGCTACAAGTTAGCTCAACAACGTTAATTAAAATATACTGCTCTCTCGCACTTACCCCGGCACGTAGTGGTCAGAGATCATGCCGCTGAACTAATATTTTGGGATTCCTCTTACCGCTTCTACCTGACCTCCGTGGCTCATCAAGGAACTAGGTGAACAACTTATTTGTTCACCTTGTACATCTCATGAAGGAGTTGCCGAGTGTAATGCCTAGTGAGGATCTCCTCAATGGATTCCAAACTAACCATATGACGACATGGCCAGTTATTCTAAATAAATTTGTGCTCCCTCAATGTCAGCAAGAGCCATAGGACCTCTCTGCAATTAGCCGGAGTTAGACTAGTCAACAGTAAAATAGAATAAAATAACATAGGCCAAATGCCTAGTCTTGGATATATTCATGCACTTAGGCACATAAATAACATTTCTTTGTAACAATTAAGTAGATGTTAAGACTAAACAGTAAACCAAGTAACACCATAGGCCAATGTATTGCATTTATAAGAGCAATGTAAAGGGAAGATTGATGTGGCATGTGGCACAATATGATTCCAAGGCAGGATATATGGGTTCCTGCATTACACTTGTACCTTGATTAGTTGTTTAGCAGCCGGCGGAAAATACGGGCCATCCGTCTCATGTATCATCAATATATTTCTAAAGAACTGAGACTCCCTTGGTTACAAAGGTGTGGACAAACAGCAGGCCTCAAGTCAGGACCCTCCTCCGTCACTAACATGCTTGTGTACCCCAGTCACTTGGGATGTATAATAGATTCCCGATGTAAGAATTCCATGCCTAAGCATCCATGGAGGCCGGAAAAGCTGCAAAGGAAAATGTGTCAAGGAAAATTAGTGGATAAATAATAGAATATGAGCATTTATTTAGTCTCCATCATGACTAAACCTCCCACCCGCAACATTCCATCCCAATCCCTCACTCGATCCAAACTTAGTGCCACAAGAAAGAATAACTAAAAGCAAAGATAGCTTCTTCCACAGAAGGAACAGCTACTACATCACCTTAAAGTTAGCTCGACGGGGCCAAACAGCCGCTTTAATTACCGCAGGGGCTCGTGAGGTAACTATGATGGTGGTAACTAGGTGGAAGGAATGGAACTTCCCCTGCAAAAATTGAACACCCTTTGAATCATCATTATCATACCATTTGACTAACAAAAATCTAAAAGCAAGAAGAGGGGGGGTCAAGTCCCATAAGGCCTAAGAAAAAACAGACCTCTCCTACAACTTTGAGCTAAATGCGGGTGCTGACCTCAACAAGGAGGACCAGATCCAAGATAATGGGAGCAGCCAAGAGTAAGTCTTCGCAGGTTTTATGCAACATAATGGTACTCTGCCCACCCATGAATATCTCTGAAGTATACTCATCCATGGCTCTCTTGCCATCTCCCACATATGGCACATACTTCAATAGCAAAAACAACATCATACAAATGTTACCCAAACTTAATCAATTGTAATAGTAAGTGTAATACATGGTCATAGCATTGTGGTACCTTGATGACCACAACATGGTCATGAGGCTTCCCAAGCTCATACAAGATTGCATTACTGGCAACCATGTCATCTACAACATTGCTCTTGGAGATCTCCTTGGACCGGAAAGTTTGAGGAGCAGGCATATTCATACCATCGTTGTTTCCCAAATGGTTATACTACTATGGATGTCACTGTCACCACCATGTCAGCATCATCATCATCATCTTTCAGTTTAATTATTGAGATTAAATTCCAAATTTCAATATAGAAGGAAATGCTATAATTTGATGTACCTTGATGCCAACCTCAACAAGGAGATCCACCAATACAGATTTCATCTTGGTTTGTCCACTCTTGAAATCATCCCCACCAATCAGACTATCCCTCTTCATAGCCAAATCAATCAACCCTGAGAACATAAGAGTGAGATTAGACAAGAGGACACTCATGTATGATGACCCATAATACTGTTCGATAGAAAAAGGAAATATATGTTCGCATTAAGAAGCTGAAAAAGGTTTCTGTGGGCTCTATTGATAAAGGGAACATTTTCCATGATACAAGCGACAACATGGATGGTGGAAGGAGAAATCTCAGGCTCATTCTTGTCCAGAGAAGCAAAGAGATTTCCCATGATGTCATTCAGTCCCAGAATCACATTGCTGTAGCACAAAGACACTAGCTTTCTGACTATCAAACAATCATAACAGACAACCATCTTAGCCGCTGAACACTAGCCGATTAAGACCTCCATGCATAAACCATATCATATAAATATATATAAGTACATTGTTTACAAATATCAATATATAAAAAGATCAATCTATATCAATGAGTCCCACAAGATGGCGTCTTTATATTTCTCTTAAGACAACGCTTAGAATACACAGCCTGTTGGGCAATAGGGTCTCGTGGAATCTTAAACGGATCGGATGGAGCTGATGGAGCCGAGGGAGCCTAGGGAGCTGATGGATGAAGTACTCGACATACAGGTGGAGCACGAGGTCGCCTAGTTGGAAGTGGACCCAACTCTGCTACAAGGACAAGGATGGTGTCATCGATGGGAGGCAATGTAGGTGATGATAAAGGGTGTGATGAAAAGGTGATATCTATTGCTATGGACGCTGGTTCTGGCAACACCGGATATGGTAAAAGATGTGTGTCTGGGGGCATGGAAGGCAGCCGTAAGTGCGTAGGGTGCGGAAGGTGATGTAAGTGTGCTGGGTATGGAAGGTGATGTGTAAGTGTGAGAGGGTATGAAAGGTGAGGGGTAAGTATGGGGGTACTAGCAGTGCCAAGCTTCAGCCAGTGTACCACGACCGCTATCACCATCCGGATCATGACTCCGCCCCACCATCTCGACCACGACCCTACGATCAACTCTCCCTCTACCGAATGGGCCGTATACGCATCTAGAGTGGATGATCGCTCTTCACAAATCTCCCCGGTCGTGGTCTTTTGTTCTCCTTTTCCTTCTTCCACGCTTCCTTACCGTCTCACTTTCGCAATCTTCTCACCTGCTAGGGTTGTTCATCGCCTTCTTGAATTCGACCCATTCTTCTCGCCTTCCATTCCATATATTTCATTAAATAGTCTTCGCTCCATAAGGCACCCAAACTCCTCCGACATAAACAGTTCTCCTTCCTTCCAACCGTATTTGAGTAAAATTCCTGACGACACGCATCCAAATTTTCCGATGTTCAAGTGCACTCTCCCCACCCTCTGGCTTCATTAATTCCTCAAAGTGAGAGATGAGTCGGTCGGGGCTCTTCTCCTACGAACCCTTCCGTAATAAAGGCTTTTCCGTACAAAGAAAGCTTCTTCCCGAGATGAACTCGTCTTCCTCTTCTTCTTGCTGCTTTTCTTTTCCCTTTTTCCTCTGTTGCTTTGTAACTGGTTGAACTTCTGGTTGTTCCGACGACCTGTTCTCCCTTTCAGGTTCCAAATGAACTTCCCCTTCGGTCTGAGTATACTCCTCCATCATTTCGCTCAGATTTGGGATGAGGGTTGAAGGTTCGGCCATTAGAGAAATCGGAAGGTTTTTAGGAAGAAGTTCGAATTTAGGTTTGCAAGAATTGAGAATCGTGAGAATATGCGAAGATGAATGGTTTGTTTGTTTAAGGAAGGAGACGGTAGTGGAGGGAGTTTCTCAACAGCTGCAATTCAATTATTACTCAGGGGCTCTTTTATTACTTCATATATTTGTGCTTGTCGCTGACTTTAATTTCTCAGTTGCGATCAGGCCGTCATTAAATTCTAGTGGCAAATTAAACCCGCTCAAATTGCATATTTTCTCTTATGTCGCGACCTATTATTGTTTGTCGCGACATGAGTAACCTGTGGGAGGACAAGTTATCATTAGGCTGTGACATCAGGTATTTTATGACATAGTTGAGTTGTCGCGACCCTCACCACTCTTTTGAAGGAATTGTTCTTGTCGCGACCCAAATGTTCCCCGGTCGCGACCTCAATTTCTATCGCGACATAAATCCGGGCTCTAACTGCGTCTCTTGTTCTTCCCGCACTAACTAAGTTGCGACCAACTCTCGTCGCGACATCAATCTCTCCTCGGTCGCGACTTAGTCCAGACTTGCCCTAAATTTGATGATCGTACGCCTACCTCTATTAATTTGCACATTCTTAGCATCCATTTAATCATTCACACAAAGAATTCAAAAATGTATCTTCTATTCAATTTTCACGTAATCTATGTAGGGGAGAAAAGTACTCCCTTCGAGTTGCTCGTCTCCAGAAGTGCTTATAATCCCGAGTTTGTTCCTTCTCGCCTAAGCCATTTGATTCTTCATCTGCATATTGTAACAATTCCAAAAAGGATTAAATTAATCCGATACTAAAACTAGCAATTTCTAAATAAATCATGACTAAAACTAAAAAAATCTAAAACGCTGTATCAATAGAAAAATTCAAGTCTATATAAAGAAATTAAAAATATCTATATGGGGTTGGGTTCCCATGAGTCGCCTCCATTTTGAGTCCCTTAGTCGGACTAGTCGCTTTAAGCTTTCAATTCACTCACCGAGTTCTTCCTTTCTTCTCCCTCACGAGATAGTGTTTCAGTCTTTTGCCCATTAACTTTGAATTCTTCTCCAAAGATCGTCCCGAGTGTTACTCGTCTAAAGATAGTACTTGACACCACCGTATATGGTCCACTCCATTTTGATTTACCCATGGAAATAATCTTAACTGAGTTAAACAAAGAAGACTCCGATCCCCGCTCCGAACTCTTTCCTCGTAACTTTTTATCATGCCATTTCTTTGTCTTGTCCTCAGATATTCTAGGCATTGTCATAGGCTTCGCTTTCGCTCTTTCCGGGCCTCATTCAGCTTGAGAAGCCTTATCTTCTTCGCAATTTTTAAATCGGTTCAGCCGCTTGATGGCCCACATGGCTTTGTATTCCAACGCCTAAGCAGGGAGATGACATGGTTTTCTAAAGACAAGTCTCGTATGGGACATTCCAATGGGAGTTTTGTGCTAAACCCGTATGCCCATAATGCATCATCAAGCTTCAAAGACCAATCTTTCCCGCTTAACTCACGCCTTTTCCGTAATTTTCTTAATTTCTCTCGTTGGAAATTTCAAATTTTCTCCTTATTTGCTTGAGGGGATGATAAGCCGCTCATAAATGTGCTCGATACCATATATGCTCATGAGTTTGTCAAACAATCTTATTTGCAAAATGGCTTCCTCCATCACTAATTATAGTCTCCGGGGTGTCCCAAATCGCTAAGAATATTTCAGAAACCCCACAATCGCATTGCATCATTCTTAGGACAAGTCATGTTTCTACTCATTTTGATACATAATCCAAATAGGTTATGTATATATTTCCAAATGAAACTCGGAAAGGCCCTATAAATCCATTCCCCATACATCAAACAATTGCACCACTGTGATCTCAGGCATCTCATGTCTACGATATTTCCCATTCTTTTGGTATCGATCACACAACTTACTCCATTCAAAAACAAATTAAAATTCTAGAGGGCCAAGAAAACTCGACCGAGAATTTTTCGGGCTGTTTTATCTCCGCAGTGTCCTCCATAAGGTAAGGCATGACATTCTTTGTAAAATCTTGCTTTGCCTACCTCTTCGTACACCCTTATAATCGATCGCCTCCTTTAAAACAAATACGGATCATCCTGTGATAGTACCCATCAGCCGGGCCCTAACTTTTCTCTCGCCGGTAGTTGAATTCGTGGCATAATTCCACAAGCCAAGAAATTCACAATATCAAGATACCTGCAGGATTGAGTGACAAATTTCGAAATAATCGCTCATCCGGAAAATTTTCTCGCTTATTTCTCTTCCCTTTTCAGATAAAGGTTCTTCTACTTTGACAAGTTGATCGCCTATCACATTGTCACGCCTCTTCTTGTCTTTAATTTCAAATCAAATTCCTGCAACAATAATACCCACCTGATCACCTCGCTTTATTTCCCTTCTTCACATTAAATATTTAATCGTCGCACGATCAATGTGTATAACAACATGGGACCCCAAAATATATCATTTCGAATTTTTTCATTACTTAAACACTATCGCCAACATCTCCTTTTCAAGAGAGGTAGTACTTTTCGTGCTTCATTAAAGGTTTTGCTAGTATAGTAGATGGCCTGAACACTTTTTTCATCTTTTTGTTCCAATACGTACCCTATCAGTAAAATCACCGCATCACACATGATCTCAAATTTGCCTAACTGTTTTGCTATGATGGGAGCTTCCACTAGTCTCGATTTGATTTCTCTCAAACGCTTCGCGTGATTCATCATCAAAAAACTTACTATCTTTCTCCGTAAAGAATCGCATAGTGGTCTAGCAATTTTTTGAGAAATTCGATAAATCTCTCTATAAAATCCGAAGATGTCCTAAGAAACTTCGATTCTCGACCGTAGCTGCAATAGGTCTCTTATAATCAAAACCTTTGCTCGGGTCTACTCAGCCCTCACAAGGTAAAAAACCATGTGCCCCAAGACAACCCTTTGTTACCATAAATGGCATTTTTTCCCAATTCAGCTAGATTTTTTGCCTGCACCTTCAAGTACTGCCCTCAAGTTATGCAAAGGTACTGTTTCAAAACCATCCATACACTGTAAAATCATCCATATGATCTCCATAACTTCTCATAGGGATCAGAAAACATAAGATACATCATGCATCTTTGGAAGGTACTATGAGCATTACATAGTCCAAATGGCATTCTTCTAAAAGCAAAAGTACCAAATGGGCATGTAAAAGTGGTTTTCTCCTGATCTTCAGGTGCAATAGCTATTTGGTTATATCCAGAGTATCCATCAAGAAAACAAAAATGAGGGTGTCCTCGCCAACCTGGCTCCAAAGATTTGATCGATGAAAGTGTAGGGGAAAATGATCCTTTCTCGGGTTGCATTCAATTTTCTCTCGTAGCCGATACAAACCTCCATCCTCGCGCTCTTGTAGGAATAAGTTCATTCTTTCATTGACACAAAGAATCCACCTTTCTTAGGAACCACATGTACTGGGCTTACCCACGAACTGTCTGATATAGCATATATGAAACTCCGCCAAGATTTAACCATTTCGTAACTTTTCGACAATCTCTTTTCATGACCGGGTTCAAATTTCCTCGATGCTCAACAAAAGCCAGATTATCTTCCAAAGAATATTTTATGCATACAACGTAGGGACTGATAATTCTTCGCATCTTCAATCGACTCAAGCAATCACTTCCTTGTATTTTCCTTCAAAATTACCAAGAATCGTTTCTTCGCCTTTCCGCCAATGCAAATTTGATATGATTAACCGGTTTTTCTTTTTCTCTCGGGTTCTTAAAAACTCATTTCAAATGACTGGCAACCTTCAATGTTAACCTCTTCAAGACTGGTTTCGCCCATGAGCTCATTGGTTCGGGTCAAGCCACTTCATCTGATCGTTTTCATTTATACTCGAGGATCAAGTTTCTATTATTAAACAAATTTTAGCTGGGCACAAACTTCACAATCAAAGTTCCTCAAGGTAATCGAAAATTCATCTCAATTTCATTGATAGAATTTCAATGATACAATCATAATTCACTTCATCATCGAGAAGGCTATTGCTTTTTACAAATATACAACCTGCCTTCCCTTACATTAGGATGTTCCATACTTATTAATATTAAAATTCACTCGCTTTATTCCCAACTCGAGTGTCGCCCACCTTCAGACGCAATCAAGGCGCCCCGTTGCTAAAAAGGTCTCTCCTGCCAGTGAGGAACCGGTGGATCTTCTCCTCCATCTCGCATGATAACAAATCTACCGAAAAATGAATTTCCCAACCTTGATGAGTACATCTTCCAGAATGCCCTCTGGTTGTGCCATTGATCTATCAGCCAATCTGTAATGTAATTGTTGTTAGGGTTAGTTCCCCCAAACTAAGTCTCTGCACAACTGATAGAGGCATCAAATTTATACTTGCTCGCAGTCACATAAAAGCTTCAACTCACATTTCCTATAGAACAAATGGAATAGTGAAACTATCAGGTCTTTCTATCTTATTGAGCTCATTGATAAATGGCACTGCATTTAAGCAAATTAAGTTAACTATACCTCCTCACTATCTTTCTTCGTCAAAGACCTCCTTCAGAAATTTTTCATAAAGAGGCATTTGACTGATCACCTCTGCAAATGGGATATTTATTTCTATTTTCTTGAAATATCCAAGAATTTAGAAATCGTTTCTTCTCGACTTCTCAAGTCTCAGGAATGGTGACTCAGAGCATAAGTCGGTACTCTTCTCTTTTTCTGCCTTTTCTTCCTTTCATTTGTTCAATCAGCCGTTCTTCTTCTTTCACTCTTCTTTCTCCGCCTCGCCTCTTTCTATCTCGTCTTCCGTCGTTTCAAATCCTTCCCACTTCTCAATTGAATTCATGCAGTCTTTAGGTTCTAGGTCACCGGGGGAATGTTCCTTGTTCCGATTTACATATTCAAATAATCACTTACTTGTGTCTCTAGATTTTTCTGAAGTACCAGCATTCTTCAAACATCCGTATTAGACTTGGAAAGTTTCCAAGTCGTGATAGTTTCTCGCTCATGGAATCAGAATAGCCTCTTGTTATCCCCCATGAATCAAGCAAAGATTTGTTCCTCAAATGGTCAGGGTTCTCCTCTCGACCCCGGTATTCATTTCCTCGCCCCTCACCTCCTGGCCGCCATCGAACCTCGTGGTCACGATATCCCTACAGGATGCCGGTCCCCGCCTGGGCCATGTAATGCCTCTCCAATTTGCATGAGAAATTCTCGTTCCTCAAGCAAGGGATTGTAGTGTACGGGCAAAGCAGATTTGGCCTGAAATGATAACTTTGCTCGCTCACGCACTTAACCTCCTCAAAGATCATAAGAATCTTCTTCTCTGCTAAGTACACGACTTCTTCTCATCAATTCTCTTCTATCGCCCTATTTCATATGAGCAAAGGTGCATCTTCCTCTTTGTTTCGGGTCTACATCCGATGCATTATAAAGATCCAACTTACCTTATGGTCAGCATTCAGCCACTTCCATGACCCTTTTCCTCTCGCTTACTACTCTCTTGAAAACTCGCATGGAGCTTTCATATTGCATTTTGCCGTGTCCTCTATCGACTTCGCTTCTTCAAGACTTTTCGCTTGAATGCTCCACACATGAAGCATCGATAATACCTCGGATGTATCATTCGGGCGTGATACACTATATCCATCCGGGGTCTTCAAGTATATTCCATGCATTGGGCACCTCTTCAAAGAATCTTTTGAATCTTTCCTAAGCGGATACGTGCCTCATCTTCCCCCTTGTCATATCTCTTCGTCAAATGAGACGGGGGAGAATCGCCTAAGTGCTTCTACCAACTTTCCCAAGTATCAACATATCCATATGGTAATGATTCATACCATGTATCGCTTATGTCTCCCAAAGAAAATGGGAAGAGATGTAGTTTTATCACTTCCGTCTAACAATCGTCAGCCTTCATCAGATAGCCATCCCGCAGAAATCTTCCAGTGCTCATTCGGTCTTCTTTATGGGATGACCAAAGAAACTCGATGTTGTCAACCATTGTAATTATACGGCTTTAGTTCAAAATTGTTCGTGATCCACCGTGAGGTCGCCCGATTGCGTATCACTCTTTCAATAATAAAGCCTCCGCAATCCTCCATTGTGTCGCACTCGGCCCTCGGTCACCGGTCCTCTGCTCCTCCTGCTTCGGGTCATGTATCTCTCTTCCGCCATAGTCGCGTTTTCTTTCTCGCTTCTTTTGCCTTCTTAAGCTCCCCAAATGCCTCTCCAATTGGTTCGAATCAAAGCCAGATCCGCTTCCTATGCATTAAAGGTTTTCGAAATAAAAGCATACTTGTTATTATCAGATTAGTCAAACCTAACAAATATTTTCAACATGGCTTGTTAAAAATTAGTGACTAATGTGTCATCGCTGGAAAAAGCTATTTTTGTTCTTTTCTTTAAAAATGTCCAAATTAAGATTTCCCTTCTTTCATCGTAATATTGATTCAATTAATTCTTTCGATCCTCTACAACGGCGCCAAAAACTCGTTTGCAACTTAATTCTCCCACTAAGGTGAGTGATGGATCAAAACATCAACACAAATTTATAACGTTATTACTAAAGGATTTATTATTCAATCCCCAAGAATAATGCCACAGAAACTTGTTTGTTATATTTCTTTTGCAAATTATACGATTAAAAGCTAAGCCTTAAGAGTAGTCGAATTTCTTTTCTCGGTTTTGATCCATGATTCGCAAGTGGACAAGCCGAACAAGTAATAAAGTGATTTGTCCAGACATCGACTTCCATAGAGATCTCAAGAATTCTCGAATCAACTACCTCGACTACTCAAGCTTTATACTATTTGAACTATGATAGGCAATTGATAAATTCCTATGCAACCTTTAAAATAATAAAAGAATGAAAATATGTAAACTAAGAACAAAATGAAAATAATGCTTAAACTAAAATAAAAAAAATAAAGTAAATTGATCGGGCCATTAGCTTTTAAAGAGATGCATTGAAAATACAGCCATTAGAAACATCAATTCTCGCAGCATAACTCAGAACTTTGCTTCATGAACTCAAATTTAGAATCCGTCTGGGCGAAGACATGGTACGCCATGATTTCCCAACGACACATTTCATCATCTAATCTTCCCGTTCTTTCAAGACGCAGGGATGAGATAACTACTTTAATTCGAAAGGTTTGTTCTTCGTATTTTTTCTTTTCAATACTTCATACCCGTAACATGGACTATAAACCTTAGCTCCTAAGACATAGGCTAAGCATGTGGGTTTACACTATACCGGTTTCTCATCCTCAAAATTGGAATAGCCTCATTCTTTCCTCGATTAGATCCTTGCTAACACTCCGGATTGAACTTGATCGCTCGAATCGAGTATGAACTCTCTCGGCCATTTTAATTGATAAGTCATTCAACTCATTCTGCTTTCAAGTGAGAAGAGATTTATCGATTAAAATTCATGTAGCCCCATTAGATCCCAATATTAGGTTCGCATACCTCCGAGAAATCATTCAATACTCTCAGAATGCCTTCTCCGTGTCACTCCGGGAGGGCCCTCGAAATCGGGGAGCATGAAACAATCCCATTACGTATAGGACACTCCATATTTGATCGATACAAAATAAACAAAACCGCCAGCGTATTCAGACTAAGTTCAAGAGGACTTCGATAAATTTCTGCAGAAATATAAATTCTGAACAACAAAATTCAATGGAAGCCGGGTTTCTAAACTACTTAATTACACCAACTGTAGCTCCTCGATCGTAAGAACTACCAGAATCCGAAACTGGAAGTTCGACTCCAAAATTTGTTCGGGACTTCAAACGAACCGTGCACTTTGAAGAAAGATCATCTCTACATTCACCAACTTCAACAACTAATACCATCTTTAAATTCAAATGCAATAACAATCTACTTCTAATCTAATCTAAAATAACAAAGAAAACAAAGAAAAAGAAACAAAAAAATTAAAAATACACGAGCCTCTGGCCACCTGCATTTCTCTTCTCTCGAGTCGCCAAGAGTCAGCTTCAAGAGCGTACCAAGATTATGTGGTTTGGGAAGTCGGGTCTCTAACTCGATGCACCTATTTGTGGATTTCAAATAACTGGCCCATTTGTTTTTTCATGTCGCGACTCCATTTGTGTGTCGCGACCTTGACTTGATGTCGCGACTCTTTCACGTCGCGACTTCACCTGCTCGCTTTTGAGCCGCTTTGATGTTGCCACTTCAATCATACGCCACGAATTTCACCTTTCTCAAAAGATTGTGATCTCTTTGGAGGTCGCGATTTCAATCATACGCCGCGACTCGCTCGCTCATCCGTGAGCAAAAACTTTTATCTGGTCACGACTTGCCTTTATCACCCATTGGATCTGATGTCGCGACCGCCAAACACGCCACATCTCTCTTCTCAGATAATTGATGTCGCGACCACCTAATGACGCCGACTTCACCTTCTCGCATTGCAGGATCTCTTCGAGGTCCGCGACCATCATACGCCACGACTTCAATGTTATGCTTATGAGCTCTTTGATGTCGCGGAAGCTTTTTTTGTCGACTTGCCTTCAAGATCTTCGATTTGATGTCGCGACCTCCATTCTTTATCAGCCGATGTCGCTAATTCACTAACCGACGCGACTCGATACCATACCGACATGTCGCGACCACCGGCTGACGTTTCGACTTCTTTCAATCGGCGTCGCACCACTCAACTGACGCCGACTCCGATACCATGTGTCGGCGTCGCCGACCACTAATTGACGCCGCGACATCTTCGATTCGTCGATGTCTCTATCTCGCTCTAACCGCCACGACCTCTATGTTCGGGCCTCTTTGAAAATCTTTGTCGCAACTTCTATTCGTCACGACTCCATGTCTATCAAAGTCAATTCCCGTCGCGACTCGGCGGTGTCGCGACATCAGCGTTCGCTTCTTCATTAATTTCGTCAGCCCGACGGAGTTTCGGCGACTCGTGTTAATCTTCATTACCGCCAAGGTCGCGACATCAAGTCCCTTCTTTCAAAATTAGTCGCGACTTTTACTTGAGAAGACTGCTCTGCGGGCTTTGAAGATGCCTCCTTGTCGCCAATTCTCAGCGGTGGTATCACGACATCATTTATTCGCGCGTGTCGCGACATCGCAATGATGTCGCTGGCATGAACTTCTTCATTTGACTGCTTCTTTAATCTCGACCAAGTCATTTTTTGTCTAAACTTCCTTCTTCATGTCACGACTCGCTTGTTCACTCTTTCGCTTTTCTTCAAAGTCAAATTTGTCGATGTCGTGGACTTGAAATTGCCGGAAACCGCTTCCATGTCGTGATTTAAATTCCGCTTTGACTTCACCTGGCCACAGCCGATTTTTATGATTTTGCTAAAATTTGATTTTCTCGTTGTATTTTCCCGCACTTGGAATTTGAGTCAATTATCGCTTACGTATTAATCTATCATTATTCTCATTATAAACTCAGAAAAATGGATTAAAAATCTAATGAGTTTTTGGACTCATCAATGACACCGGAGGTCTAATGGCTGGTCCATTTGATGTAGATGCCTCCTAATCGTAGCCGACGATGTGATGCTCTTCTCCAATTTGGTGTAACACTGATCGAGCTATACGATGTATGTCGCACACCAAACCAATGGTAGCATAGCGCGAGCAACTAGCGATGTCAGCCATGGCAGAGATCTGAGTGAACTAAACAAAGCATTATAAATACATAATCTATTGATTCAAATTTGGAAACACTTTGTAAAAACATGTGACTCTAACTTACCAAAAATACGAGTAGTACTCCATTGTAGGAACCTCATCTCATCCTCATGCAAGAGTGGTGTCATAAAACGCTGTGTAAATACGACGATACTAATTACACGCTGTATGACTATGGAAGTCCATCAAACCCACCATAGTGAAGTGATGATCCTACCTCGCCGCGCATCCCATACACATGTATGGAGCATGATACGTTGCTCCACCCGCTAGTGTCGCCTACATGCATCCATTGTATGGTAGTTGTTGCCTATAAGAGCAAGATGGAGACTCCGACAGTAAATTTAAACCCGGGCGCAGACTCATCAGACGATGCCACCAACAAATTTCGAAACATATGAGTGGTGACATCATACGCCAAATCTCCTAATCAGCTAAGCATATATCAGGAAGCTGGTCAACCAACTCTCCGATGTACTACCGCAAGACCTGGCATGACGGCCATTAACGCCAAAACTCTATTGATTCAATATGGATGAAATTAGGCTATGAGGAAGGCATACTTTACATAATTACTCGATCAAAAGCTCGTTCATCTACCGATCTCGAGATAAGAGTGAGTACACTTGATAAGTTATGCACACGTGTCAAAGGTACTCTCCACCTACACCCTAGCGGAAGAGCTGGCTCTAGCTCTGGCTCTAGCTCAACGGCATGCTCAACTGGTAATCCATCGTCAAGAGCCTCAGCTACGTCTCCATCGTCATCATGTAAGGCATGAGGGACTAGTGGTGTAGGATATGCTGTTGATCACCTAAAATCGGGTCGACCCACGTGAAGTCTCTCCCAAGACCATAGCTGAATATAAAATAAACAGAAAGTAAGCAACCTAATGATGTGATGTGTATATGAATGTGTATGTAATTAAAAAAAATTGCATACCTATATCAATGTAATACAACCGCTAATACCGCGTCTACGATCCAAGCTGGCTTGGCATAACTCCCGATATGTATGTGCTAGCACTGCACCACCCCAACTATAAGTCATTGTACATGTCAAATCTCGTAGTAGTTGGAGAAAGCACAAATGAACATGCACTCCTTTCTTGTTCGTAAACAAGAAGGATCCCATCAGCGATAAGATGAACCTACGTGCACTCAGCTCTAAAGCGACCTCATCTGCATCAGGTGCTAGGGTGGATAACTGGTCACATAACCACTGGATGGAGATAGCAGATCCTCTGAGAGCATCAGCTAGTGGGGTGACACCAAGTAGCTCCCCGCATAACTCTGCTACATCGAGCACACATGTCCCCGTGACGGTTGGTCCGTCGATATGAAGGCCAAGGATGATAGCAACATCCTCTAACGTGATCATCATCTCTTCGACTTGGACATGAAATGTGTGTGTCTCAGGCCGCCATCTCTCGACAAGATAAGTGATAAGCGGCCAATCTATCATGATGTGGCTCTAAGCAGATATACCACAGAATCTCACGCAGATCACGTATGTGGACGGCACACGTGGATCCATCCTCCACATAATGAAGAAGGCTTTATCCGCTAGCGAGGTGGAGTACTCGAACTACAAGTAAATCTTAAAACCAATTTTATAATTGAATATATACAAATTAGAGGGTAAAACTGGAAGGTTAATTAATGAATAATAAAATACATACTTGTTTTGTGTCAACTAAGTGGGACCTGTGTCTGTCTTGCAATACCAAGACAGATAAATCCAATGGAATCGCATCATGAAGCCCTCTGAATGTCATATATATAAACCGGATGTCTAAAAGGCACTAAAAATATTAGTAAAACACATTGGAGAGACTGTACCACCATAATTAAAGCAAGTACTAATTACAACCATAATAAATTTAAATAGACACATACATGATTGATGTTTCATTTACTTAAAGATGTCGCATTTACACATACATGATTTATTAACCCATACAGTACAATTTCAAAGTGTTATACAAAGCAACTACATTCATACATTCAGACACACATTTACTAACTGATTTCTATTTCATAAGACTACTTGGCCATGACCCAATTGTTTGCACACCACATGTGATAGTTGTTTTCCCTCCCTAACGCAATTTCATTATAACCGTTGATTTAGACGCCCACCGCCCATGCTTATCACTCAAAGCAGTAATCGTGAGATCACTAGTAAAGAGGCCACTCTCTTCATCAGCATATTGGATGAAACAAGCTTGCCCATGTATCATAGTACGATTCTCAGATATATACCTGCACAATAAGTCTAAAATCAACATCGACAGCCGACATGTTGCTATGATATAGCCACATAGAACCATATATCGCCCTTTCCACATGTGCATTTTTCATGTAAGATGAGGCGATGAGTTCGACCACTCGACTGACATGAAACGCCTTACGTTGATCGTGAAGCACAATTTCCATCGAACCAAATTTTAACAACACGACTTCGAATCTAAGCATCAACATACTGAAAGTGAAATGTACCAACATATGTCAATCTATTAGCACCTAGTTCCCTTCTCGCAACTGGGCAATCGCTGAGACTAAGAAGGTCAACTGTATTTAATATAGCACGGTAGGCTACGAGCTCTTTTAAGGACAATTATTAAAAACCTCCAAATGTTGGCTGTCATTATCCTATTCTCACCACAGGTGAAAAAGTGGTTCGAACCAGAAAGGGATTGCCTCAGCCTACTTCAGAGTGCTTCGCACTAATTCTCCCAATCGTCAATATATACGCTTATTGAATTTGCGTTTCAGATCATAAAGTTGCTCGCATACCAAATCTTTCAAAAGTTTATTCAACCAGTCATAAAATTGCTTGCAAGATGACGATGCAAACTCGTGATGCATGATATGCAATTTAACCCTAGACGGGGATCACTATCACGCTATGATACTTGATGTCTCACTAAATATAACACAAATTCATTCCATCAGTTACTTTATTTCTAATACATGCCAAGAACCAACCCCAACTATTAGTATTCTCGCCTTCTATAATAGGAAATGCCAATGGAAACAATTGATTATTTATGTCACACCCCATAGCAATCAATAACTTGCCTTTATACTTCTCATATATATGTGTAAGACCCGAGAAAATTCCAATTTCTGGAAAAAGGGCAAAATCTTAATTTCGGTCAAAACCCGAAATTTTTCTAGATCTTGGATGAAAAAACGGATTTCACCGTTGGAATCGTCTCGCAAAATCTAACTACCACGTCGAATTTCACGACCCGAGACAATAAATTGCACATTTTTCGAGGCATCGAGTATCAAGCCGTGAAACGACATGTGATGCAAAAAGTCACTATAACATCTACCGCGTGAAGTTGTACAGAGTAGGAGAGATGATAGAAATGGATCTGGGCCGAATGTACACGTGTCAAAATCTAAGAAGGGAGACACAAAACACTTTGGGAATTTAATGATAATAGGACAAAAGAGCCACTAGTGTCATCTCCTACATATGAAAAAGGCCAAAAGAAAACATATGTGTATAAGACTGACACATGAGTTGATTTTGATTTATAAAGTGAGAGCGAGTACTTCAAGATCCCGCTAATCCGAATCATTGATTCCTTCGAAAGCAAGAAGAAATGTCACCACGCGGCGCAGGCAACGCTGCAGTGCTTCAGCTCGCTGAGCTTTCAGCAAACTCCGTAGCGCAGGGGTTTTATCCTACTTGTTTTACTCTTGACGGCTATCTCTAGATGTTTCGATTGGTTTGAGGCCTTGAATTGTTGAAGTGACTTATCCCAAACTTGGGACCAAAGTGAAAATTCATGGAGCTCATTTAGACAGCCCGTGATAGCCCACTGACCGTTTTCACGTTAGTGTATGAATTGCACAATGTGGATTGCGGGTGTATGAGGCCGAATGGTTATGAAACGTTCACAAAGTGGAACCCATGTTGGGTGATCGGGTCGTGAACAAGAACCTTGGTGGTTTCACTGCTCACGTGAATAAGTAGTTCATTTTTAAAGAGAAAATGTGTTTGGTCGAGTAATTCAAATCGAATTGTTTGTGTTTGTTAATTAGCCCATGTGAGCTTAATTTTTGTGTAATGTATTGAGAATTTATATACAGATGTTGTCAGATTTAAATTATGTAAATATATGCATGATGATATATTTACATGTGTTATATAAATTGTGTTGAAATGACATATCGCATTTCATATGCACCGGTAATCGAAAATTGTGTGTAACATATAAATTTTCTGAAAAACGAAAATGGTTGCAAAAGGAATTTCACAAGATGATTTTCCGGAGAATGGTGTTGGGAGATGGTCCTACAATTACACGTCGGAGGAGCCAATGTATTGTTTTGGAAGGTTCTCCAACACATTCGCCTAGTCCTAATATTTACCGATATTCTGAGTGTATTTTCAATAACAATGTGTTTTGTTTTTGAAATGATTATTTTTCTCATACATGGCTTAGGCAAGTGAGGTATTTCCGTGAGGACTCAGACATGGCTACTACTAGACATTCAAGTAGGATCACGTATTTATTTGAGTGCTTAGCATTGGCAACGATATGGTAAATTAGTGTGGAGTAAACTGATTTAAAGATTCATCTGCATATAAATGTCCCATTAGGAATATATTATTTGCAAAGTGAGCAGTAAGAGATCGTACTTCATCTAGTTTGATTTTGAAGAAAGCCTGCTGTGGCTTTATGGTTTTATGATGTATGATATGTATTAGAATCTAGAATTTTGTTATATGTTTGAAATAAGAGCAATTATTAACTCTCGAGCTATGGTATATAGTTGATGTATATCGATGAGTATTGTTGTATACCTAAGTAATGCTTTAATTATGGTATATGTCTTATGATGTTGTTTGGGGACAGTTATGTACTTTCAGTAGAACTCCCCGTACAAAGGAGACTGCCCGATTTTCGTGAATGACGTTACCCGACATTTACGAAGATTCATGGCTGACGGCCACAACTGACCCCGGCCGGCTACAAAATGTGTACCATCACACTCAGCTGCGGGACGAGACAATGTTCGAACCCTTCAATAGATGGCTTAAATGACTTGTAACACGTCAAGAACATCTCAAGAGCTATATATTAATGTCACATGTTTTCCAAATTACAACACATCCAGGATTTGATTGCTCTATGGACAAGAACAAACGTGGCAGCTTTGTATATGACTGAGAGAAGTCACCAAATAACTGTCTAATTGCTTTATGCTTTTCATCCAACGTCTTTTTGTATGAGATTTGATATCCTATTTTCCATCACACTTGCTTGAATAGCAGCCGTAGTCAATGTGAATTGTGCCTTAATTATTGCCTTTATATGAGCAAATGTCTCAAGCTCCGAGTCCAAACTTGATGATGGTCCTTGATTCACAAGGATTTTATACAAGTATTTGCTGGGTCCTCAGATATTTAGTTGTTATTAACAAATAAGGGGGCATTCTTCTACAACCATTGCACGAAGCTTCCATGGACAAGATATTCTTCCGCCTTCTACATCTTAAACGAGCAATTTTTTGTATGATGCAACAACGACAAACTCTAAAGTGTACTTGACTTGAGTAAATCTGCGCCTCAAAATCGATTAATTAAAAATCTCAATAATTACAAATTCTCCATCAGATAACTGGGTGAGGTGTCGCACTCCATGGAGTCCAACAACTTACAACAAAGATTATCCGGTGTTTTCAACATGTCTAAATTGAAAAGGTGGTAAGTGATAAATGAATAAGGGATGACTCCATCTAATGTCCTTCATCATCTCGTGATTTGATACATCACAAGATGGTGCTTCAGAGTAGACATATATCCCTTTGTTCATTCTCCAAACTTAGTTAAAAGTCTGGGGTATGATGATACGTCCATCGCCTTCAACATCCATCTCCATTATACCCATCATCAACACCTTTATCATATAAATCGCATACCTTCTTCATCTCGCATACTCATCTCCATTTGGTCTAGTATCCGCATCGATCGCTACAAAGCTCCACAACTGTGAGTCAGATTGTGCGACATTGTAATTGTCGTAAACCAATAAATCTACATGGCCACCCACAGATTGGTTCAATTGTGCCTTAACTCGAACAACTTCAATATACGCCCACTTCTCAATGTTTGCTGTTAACCAAAGTTCAACATTCGACACACTACTGCTATCCCATATTGGAAAAGGCTGAACTCATTTCCACTTCTAAGGCTTTGATAATGAGTGTTTCACTTGAACCTTCATTTGTCAATGGTTGTATTCGAGTATATCATATCAATCAATTGTTCAAATGTGCATTCAACTAGTACATCCAAAGGCAAAATAACAGCTTTTCTCCCCTCATATTTGACATCTGTTTCACTCCTCAATATTTGTCCATTGTAGTAACATATCATAGGAATAGTTGAAACATACATAATTGACCTGTACAAAATGGTCCTGTGCAAAATGGTCCCAAATGAATTGAATAATATGAGATGTCATTACCTTGATATCACATCAACTTTATCATAAAAAAAAACAATCAATTTCTAAAAAATAAAAACACTTACACATTTCAAAGTGTCCTCGGTTTCAAATTTAAAATAGGGTTTTGTGGTCTTGGTCCTAGGGCCTTAGGGCTCCATGGCTCCATGTCTTGGCGGCCCATGGTCTTACGGTCTTACGGCCTTATTGACTGCATCTGCAGCATCCTGGCCTACATCTCACACGTGGCACACCTGGGCCTTGAGGGCCTTGGCATCCTCTCGTCCCGTCTCACAGGCTCCTGTCCCAGCTCCAGGCCTGGCCCAGGCATCTGGCCCCACTCGCATCAAGCATCTCAAGCATCTGGGCATTTGCATCCAACATTTTAACGTCCCTTGTCTCCATTCCTGTGGGCTCCAGGCTCAGGCCTCAGGTCCTAGCCCTGAGTACTCACTGGGCCCACATTCAGTATCTCCGGTGCCCTAGTGGCTCTGCAGTCTCAGGTCTCATGGTCTTCATGGCCTCTCAGGCTCCCCAGGGCCTCGGGCCTCAGGCCCTTGGCTTTGTGTTTTGCTTTTATAGGTTTCAAGATTTCAGGGTTTTAGGGTTTTAAGGTTATAAGGTTATAAGGTTATAGGGTTTTGGGGTTGTAGGGGTTTTGGGTTCTACGCTAACTCTAACAAGAAGTCTTTTTATGGCAATTTGTGATCAACAATAACTTAATAAATCCTAATCTTCCATTTGGTTACCAAGAAAATCCAGGAAAGTCTTTTATTTATCTGTAGTCTAATCAGAATATAACAAGGTAGTGTGTGTTACAGGACAGCCTTGCATGTCAATCAAATCTACCATCAAATGCAACCTAATTGTGAAACTCAAACAATGCAAGTATTTTAACTGTGAAACGAAATTAATAATTTAGTCATTTCTGTATCTTTATAGCAAAGTCTTATCTTCCACACCCCCCACCCCCATTAAACCAAAACAGAGAATTGCAAATAACTAACGGTAAAAAGGGCCAACTTTAATTAAAATTAAATTCACTTAGAAGTTGCATGTCACTTCTTCTACCTTACAACTACTATTGTTAGTCACCTGCAACCTAATTTTTAGTACTATAGAACTTGAAAAAAAAAAAATTCAAAATTTATGTTTTCACTACTCCAAGCTAGCTCAATCCAACCAAACACTTTCATTTTGGTATAAATATAATTCACATCATGGTTTTGTGGCAATTGCTTGTCTCATGTGGTAAATCATTTAAGATCTTTAACTAGTGAAAGACCAAAGTAGTGGGAACTCAAGATTGGTGAAATGGAGTTGGAGATATGAACTTGTTGTCAAGTGGCCAACTGTAAACAATCTATCACGTATTTGAAGAATCTATCTATGCATATAAACAATCTATGCATGTGAATAATCTATGAGCACATTCCTATGTATTTTCAACTGAAGCTTACTGCTCATATTAAGAATTTTAAAAATAGATTCTTTATTGGTTACAATCCTAGCTATTAATTTGTAAGCTTGGCACAATTGACCATTGTGCCTATAATTATTTTTGTGTAGAGGATTTGGCTATAATATATTTTATGACGCAAGAGATTATGACTTTATCCTTTCTTTTTCTTTTTATGAATAAATTGGGGAATTCCATACAAATTTTTACCCACTGGCTGGAAAAGTGAAGGCATTATTCCTTCATTCTGTTGGGAACATCTCCCTTCTATTATTATTACCTTCTTTTGTCTGAGTACACCAAAGTGAATGGAGACTTAAATTCTAGTTAAGAAAGGCTAAAACTATTCCCCTAGTGAGGAAGTAAGAGGATGGTGTGTCTTTCCAAATATTTAACTAAAAAAGTTTGAAGAATCTTTAATACACACACACACAATAATCATAGCTCTAAAACAAAGCTGCAGTACAAAGCTAAACCAAGCAAAACACACCAAACTCAAGGATAGTTGTCTTCTAGTGTGCATGTACTTTGTTTATTGAGTTTTCTAGGCTAGAACTCACCACAAGATCATTCCATTGTACTTCCATGGGATTGGAGTTGATGATTACTATTAACGACCTTGTGCCTGATTGAGATCAAAGTTGTCCCTGACAGCTTTTAACCCGTCGCTCAAAACTAAATAAGAATTTATACTACGAATGCGCAACGTAAACTCCAGGAAAAATAAACTAAATCAATACCTTATATCCTAAATTTTTCACATGTCAACCAAAAACCATCCTACCCATTTGCCTTCACATCTCCATTTATCACATCCACCAACCCAGTAAACACAAAACCCATAATTTTTCTCTCTTTTTTTGTTCCTTCCCATTGTTCTCAAATCCATCGGGCTGTAAACCCAAAACTCAAAAACACAAGAAAAACGAAACAATCGCACATTAAGTCAAATTAAAACAAAATCAGCAATACCAAAATAACAATATTAAACTATAAATTCCACCACAAACAAAAATAAAAAACAGAAACAGTCGAACCACAATAAAAAAGAAACCAAATAAACCTGATTAAATCAAATAGCTACTTGAAAACGAATAAATAGCTTACCAATAAGAATATACCTTATTGAAATAGCAGAAACCAGGGTGATTCAGACGAGTGGCGCGGCGGAGAAGCATGGCAGAGAAGGGAAGCAGACGAACAGTAGCGGGCGAGAAGAAGAGGAAAATGGGAAAAATGAAGCCCTAGCGTGATTTATATGTAACCATGACAACGACAATTGAATATTTCACTAACACAATGTCGTTGTTGAAGTCACCAGCAATTCAAACAATTTCAATTGCCGCTGTTTGAAACAGCGGCAGATCCAACAACCAATTTCTCGCTGTCTATGGCAATGACATTGAGCACTATTTAGGTTAATAGTTTGCCTGACAAACTAACTTAATAATATTTTATTTCAAACGCACCAATTCAGTCCAAAACTCCCCTATAGTAATAATCTCGGGGAAAGAACCGACAGAATTTGCAGCATTAAGGTCGGTTCGATAATGATTGGCCTGTGACATTATTTACGTGCCCTGCTTGTAACTAAACCAATTTTCTTAGTTTAAATTATCAACCGAAGAATTTAATAACTAATATGAATGAAGAATAATAAAATAGTATTTAATGTTAATACTAATATTTAAAAAACAAGAAGCAAAGCACTAAAGTAAAAACCCTAGAAATTTGATTTCCTTCTCCGTCAGGGTTTAAGGTAATCCCCAATCTCAATTCCGATTATGTCCCTTTCACTTCTCTCTCGTTCAATGCCTGTTTTCTTCGGCATTCAATTTATGTTTTGCAAATATGAGATTCTGATTCTTTTTTTTTCTTTTTTTTCAAATGGGGTTTTGTCTTCGGTTCCAGTTTGGTCGCTGAGAAAATCGAGGAAAGATTATTTTCCTTTTCAAATGGTTTTCTTCTTCTGCGGCTTTTGTTTTCTTGTCTCGCGTGCAAAATTGCAACCAAAATGGGGTTTATTAAATGTTATTTTTTTATTGTAAGATTTTTTTTTTCCAAAAGGTTTATTTTCTAAGTCCTGATTGGTTATCAAGAGATCGAGGAAAGATACAATCTCCTTTCAATGAGTTCCTGCTTATGCTCATGTTAATTTGTGGCATTTGTTTCCAGGACTCGCATATAAATAAAAATGTATGATTTTCATTTTTTTTTCTCTTCCTTGCTGCATTTTCTTTGAAGCCAAACGGATGTTATATATGCTGACTGTTCCTTTTTATTTAATATGTATGTTTATTTGCAATGAAATTGAAATCCAGCCTTGGTCCATGCAGTTTTTTTCTCTCTCTATCTCTCTCTAATTTTAATGCTTATGCTTTGTTAATGATTCTTTGATGATGCGTGTTTGAGCACTGGAGACATGGGTGCATGTTTTTGGGTTTTGAAACTGAAAGCTGGATGTAGGAATAAATCTACAATTGAACTGGAAAAAGCACAGAGCAAATTAAGCTAATTGTTTTTTTTTTTAGGATAGCAAACAGTCATTTAACATTGACGAAGTGTTTATTATGTTTGATAGAAATATAGTGTAGTCACTGGACTAATAAACAGATCCGAAATCTTCTCAGTCTATGATACTTTCAATCTCAACCTTTTAATGCCTGGATTAGGAGTTATCTATGGATAAGGGTCTACGAATAATTAGTATCCCCCTTCACTTTCCTGTTATAGCATTCACCGGAACTGTACTTGCCATAGTTTGGGCCGTGTGGGAAACATATAAAATGGTTTTTGAACATTGAACATTTCAAGTGGGAAGGTTATAGCAGTTAATGTAAATTACATAAAAATGCGAAAGCACTAATTCTTACTAATGCGATGGAATTCAGTTGGAATGCACTTAATTTTTCTTCATGTTCCTACTTGTATCTTGATTAAGAATTGCTCTTCCGCTTTCTTTTTTGGTCTCTTCTCTTGTTATGAATTTATTCATCATAATTTCTTTTATCATTTTTATTAGCTTTTTTTGGGTGCATTAGTATGTAATAAAGAATTGGAATGATTATGAACCTTATTGCTATTTTGGAATGAAGACAGTTGGAAACAAAAGATTTCAGTTGTTGATATGTGTTGAGACTTCAACCATGTCTATTGATCCTAATGCACAAATACCACTGGCTTTCATCGATGAGGATGCTTACTCAGGCTCTGGAGATGATGTGAACATGTTAGATGGACACAACAAGCGTCAATCTGCGACACAATCAAGTGCAGGTCGTCGCAAGAGAAGTCGCAAGGCTACTGGAGATGCCATAGTGGATGCTATGCTCGAGATTGCGGCTGCTTCCAAAATGAGGGCAACTGCAATTATGAAGAGTGAGGACCGTTTTTCTATAAGCAAATGTATTAAAGTCTTGGATGAGATGCAAGGTGTTGATCAGCGTGTCTATTTTCTCGCATTGGATTTATTTGAGAACCCCAATGCGAGGGAAACTTTCATCTCTCTAAAGAGTGAGAGACGACTGGCATGGTTGCAGGGCAAGTGTAGTGCTTCCTCTGGTTCCACAGTGGAAGGAGCTTAATGGTTTTTCTGCCTTTTTGGCCCTTTGTTTCAAGCTTTTTGTGATGGTCTATATGATCATAGTACACCCTGCAAGATTGCCATCCTTGTACTTAGTTTGACATTATGGTTGATGACTATGTTACTTGTGGTTTCGTGATCTTAAATGACAGTTAGCAGTTTTAGTTTCCATTTCTTTGTTGGTTATTGCTTTTCTATGAAGGCTGCAGTGTTTGATTGAACTGATTTCAAGAATGATTGACTTTAAATCTCATGAAGTTAAGTTTATTATGTTATATTTTCTGTATTTGAATTCTATTTCTACAGATACATCTGCTAGCATGGATGAATTTGACTTAGAATTGGACGAGATGGAATTGGTTGCAGCGGCTGCTGGCTACTACTATTACAATAGTATGACCAGGCAGCCTTGTCGTAGTTTGTCACCTCGCGGATCTGGATTTATGACTGAAGTGCTGAATGGTCATGATGATGGATGTCGGGAAATGTTTAGGATGGATAAACATGTTTTTCGCAAATTATGTGATACTCTTCGACAGAGAGGCATGTTACGAGATACTTCTGGTGTTGTGATAGAGGAGCAGCTGGCTATTTTCTTGAACATCATTGGCCACAATGAGCGTAACAGAGTAATACAAGAACGGTTTCAACACTCAGGAGAGACCATCAGCCGTCATTTCAATAATGTATTGAAGGCAATCAAGTCACTGTCACGTGAATTTCTGCAACCACCACCACTTAGCACTCCTCCAGAAATCATGAGAAATAATAGATTCTATCCATATTTTAAGGTTTATTTCTGGATGCTTGTTTTGGTGCATTTTATGTGTATTCTATTATTTCATTCACTTTACTCCCTCTTGCTCAGGATTGTATTGGTGTTATAGATGGCATGCATATTCCTGCACATGTCCCGGCCAAAGACCAATCTCGATTTCGTAACAGGAAAGGTATTTTGTCACAAAATGTGTTGGCAGCTTGCACATTTGACCTACAGTTTATTTTTGTTTATCCTGGATGGGAAGGCTCCGTGGCAGATTCACGTGTATTAAATGCTGTCCTTGATGATCCAGATCAGAATTTCCCTAACATTCCTGAAGGTGCTTCTGGAAATATATTCACCAACATTCAACTTTTGCCTTTTTAATTTGGTTGAATGCAACATATCATACAAATTGACTACATCCCGAACTTACCCATAAAGGATTTTCTTTTACAGGTAAGTACTACCTTGTCGACTCAGGGTATTCAAATATTGAAGGATTTATTTCTCCATTCCAAGGTGTGAGGTACCATCTTCATGAATATAGAGGAGCCAATCAACTACCAAGGAATGCAAAGGAGCTGTTTAATCACCGGCATGCATTTCTAAGAAATGCCATTCAGAGATCATTTGATGTGTTGAAAGCTCGGTTTCCCATTCTCAAAGTCGCTCCTCAATATGCATTTCATATTCAAAGGGACATTGTAATAGCTGCATGTGTTATACATAATCACATCCGACAAGAAGAAAGAAATGACTGGTTGTTTACTGGTGTTGACGGAAGGATAGTGGAAGAATTTCCTGATTATGATGATCAACCCGATATGCAGTCGACTTCCTCAATACAAGAACAGATTGCTTCCTCATTACGAGACTTAATTGCAGCAGCAATGTGGAGCGACTTCATAAATAAGTGGAATGAGTGGTGATTGCTACTGCTAGCAATCTAGGGACTTGTAGAGAATCTGTATTAGTTCTTCATAATGGGTGAATCATTTTGTGGATTCTAGATGTCTCCATATGAAATGGATTCTTCCATTTCATATGGCCTTTTGCAGTGCATGGTTGCAATGAAGAACATCTAGATAACAAAATTCCTCTTTTGGTTTTTGCTCTGTTTGTGTTCCTTTCCTCCCTTTTTTTGGTTCTATTTCTTTCACTGTTATAGCCTGGGAAGTGGATATTTTCTTGGTTGGTTTCTGTTCCTCCAAATTGGTGGCACTACCTCTCTTGATTGTGTTGGGTTTGCATTGATTATCTTGTTCCTACCCATAATTCATGCTTATTGAATCATACAACTTTGTGTATCATAAGATGGGGTGCTTACCCTATCATCATTTTTGCAACTCAAGTAAACAGGTACTTTATTGACACAAATTTTAAAATATTCCAAAATTCTGGTATTCTTTGTGCATGTTGTCTTTCCTTGTTTGGTGTGCCTCAATTTGGAAATGATGCAACCCTTTCCATCTCATCCACTGTTATTAAAATGCTTCATTCATGTGCCAGTACAACAGAGGTTAATTACCACCTTTTCCTATAGACCTATGGTTTCATTTTCTGCTGTAACAGGAGGAATCTTAATGTTTAAGTTAGTTCTCTTTCTTTTTCCATTTTCTGGTATTGTGCTTAGTGAAATGTTCATCATGGCTCCCTTTTTGTTCCTGCATTCTGATTATTGTGTTTGTATACAACTCCTGCAGCCCTGCTTTTTCCATTGGAGTTTTATTATCAAAGGAAATACATGATCATGCAACTTCTTTTTTTTTTTTGGCTTATGTGACCCAACTTTATCTGAAGGTTATTAACAACCAAAACTTTTGCTTGGGAATAAGTGATACTCAAAAGAAGTAAGGCACAGACTGCAGAAGAAAAAAGATGTAATTAAGAAGGACAAAATATATATGTCATCTTCAGAATGCAAGGCAGAGATAAGTATCACTTTTTACTCACTCTAACATTAGCAATAATCTTTGAGATAAACAAATATGCAGTTGTTCTAGTATATGTAGTATGTACCCTTACCTAATTGAAGTTAACAATCTCTTTGATAGTCTCAACGTCTTTTGTTAGCTGCTATTTTCCTTTTTTGTATTTCTTATTTTTACAACAAATTGTGTGTCATGTTATTAAATCTTTTAAGGTTCTGGATGAGACTGAAGAAAGAAGATTTGATAAGCATGAAGAATAAGTAGGTATACATCAACTCGTTCTTGGACACAAGTTTTAAAGAACTGGCTTGTTGAAGGAACAGCTGCAGAGGTACTAATTTGTGTACTCTCAAATGTTTAATAACAGTTTTGTAATCATTCCACTATTCACTGCGCCCGATTTACCTTAAGGGGTCTCTAGTGTTCATTCTGGCTGGATTTTTAGTCTTATGAAGTATGCATTAAGTGACATAGCTCTTTGGTTATGATGGACTTTTATAGGGTTCTTTCCTCTATTCGAAAGAGAATTGAAGGTTCTTTGTCCAATATCTGAAGCATAAGCTGCATCTTCAATTTGGCCTATTAGAAAAGGAACAAAAAATTTCATCTTCAAATGGATGCAAGCAATAAACTATGATGTCAAGTTGTCTTCTTTTTCTTTTCTTAAAACTAAGGGTGATTTAAAAAAAATGGAAAACACTACATATTAGCGTCAAGATATCTTATATCAAACAAGTATGAAACAAGAACATGTGCAAAATATAAAACAATGTATAATTCAAGGGAATAAAAGATCTTTTACAAAAGAAACTAACTGTTTGCTTTGTAGGTAAGCTTTCAGCAATTTCACTAACTGAATGAGGGGATCAATAGAAGGAACAACCCAAGCTTCTAGCTAAATATAGGATTTGATGGATCCACATAGCGTAGTTCCTAGGACCTCTCTCTGAACTAGACACCCCTGGGATTGCCACAGCAGAATCTCCTCCCACCAAAAGGATGGAAAGACCCAAAGCCTTAGCCAAAACCTCACAAAGAGC
The DNA here is from genome assembly GCA_016808115.1 of Tetrastigma voinierianum. NCBI lineage: Eukaryota > Viridiplantae > Streptophyta > Magnoliopsida > Vitales > Vitaceae > Tetrastigma > Tetrastigma voinierianum. The sequence goes on along the minus strand of JAEQBH010003481.1, from coordinate 55,732 downwards.
TAGGATTTGTATCAACAGCCAAAGTCTCTCTTGCCAACTTAGAGAAGGCTCTCAAGACTCCTACAGTCCTACCAAAAGAGAAAGCTCTCAACATTGTACCATGATGTTCTCTAATCACACCTCCAATTCCTAACCAATCTAGGTTGCAATAGAGCACACCCATCAAAATTTAACTTAATCAAACCCAAGGGAGGTGGAGTCTATATTAAGAATATTTTACAACCTATCTAACTTGCAAACCTTATTCCAATCAAGCTGTAGAATGTCCAAAGAAATATCCTTGAAAACTGATGAAGAAACTTAAAAGGATGAATTCATATGTATCAAATGTCAAATGCATTCTTACGTCCTTCATTTATTCTTGAAACAAGGTTTTACAATAAATAAACCTGAGGAATTCAATGACCAAACTCTCATATGAGAAGGAAGGTAATAAATGCACAAAGGTAAAAGATGACATGAGAACTTCAAGCTTGGCAATTTTTAGATTGGGAGGTTTCAACAAAAATTGAAATTCTAATTCAATGAGGAAGAAGAAAATTTAAGATTTGATGAAATAAAGTGCTTGTCACTCTCACAATATTAAAGAGTTAGGAAATTGCGTGCAAAGTGTCCAAATTCTTTGCTAATAATCCTTTTGAAATTGAGCCTTTCTGCCATCATGAACAGAAAAATGAGTGACAAGAAATTACGGGAAACATGTCAAATAGCCTTCTACGGGTAACAATACAAGGCTGTCATGTCCAAAGCCTCGAGATGAGGTTTACACGGCCAAAGCATACCAACGAGTTTTCTTGGCCAAAGCATCTAGATTCCATAATACAATACTCCCTCTTCTTCCTTCTTGGGGTGTGGGGTTATGTCTCCTCTCTTGAAAGGCAAGCATCCAGTGATCTGGTGGATGAGAGTATCATTCGTTGGACAGAGTCAAAGGAGTCCCTGTTTTTTAGTCTGATGATATAGTGAATCAGCCATTGTGTATGATCTTGCAAGATGTGATTTTGAGGATTACTTTAGCAAGTTGGCATGATTCAACGGATAAGTGGGGATGCCACACGATGTTGTTGAAGAAGAAATTCTAGCCTTTTTCAAGGTGGGTTTTTGGGTAGGAGAAACGCCTTAAGCCTTGGGAAAAGAAGGAAGTTGGTCTTTTGGTCTAGGCTTGAGAGGGAACTTCAAAAGTTAGAGTGCCCTATCAATGATCTCTTTCTATTTGGAAAAGAGAGGAGTGGAAAGAGCAATTGAAGGCGTTATAAAATTTGTTGATGAGGCTATGTGTTTTATTTTGGAATGTAAAAGGGGAATCAATTATGGGGGAAAAGGGAGATAATTAAGTTATTGATCTAATTATATATGCATTTCTTGTTTGTTAACGTGAAACGGAAATTTAGCAGTTGTCTATGTAGATGGTGAGGAGCTTGGCAGTGGGAAGGTTCATAGAATGGGGTATTGTGGAAAACACTAGACAACTACGTGGGATTTTGGTTTTCTAGGACAATAAGGTGATGGAAATTGTTGAGAGAAAATGAACACATTGATTCTCATTAATTTACAAAAGGAGGAAACATACATATTTATACTATAGTATTAGGGCAAAAAGGAAAACAAAGTTAGAGTCTAATTAGGAGACTAAAAAGAGAAGGAAAAGAATCCTAAATGGATTAGGAGACTAAACCTTAACACTCCCCCTCAAATTGAAGCATATAGGTCAAAAGCATTCTAACTTTGTTACATATATATTTATCTAGATTCTAAGAGACTTAGTGAAGATATCTTCTAGTCGGGTCACAGAGTCTGCCAAAATTAGTAGAACACCATCTCGATGCAATATTTTCTCCGATAAAGTGGCAATCCAATTTCGATGTGTTCCGTCCTCTCCTCCCAAACCGGCAGATGAAGCCATGCAAGGCAGCTTGATTATCACATATAAACTGCATTTGTTCATCCTTCCCAAATCTTAGCTTTTGGAGGAGAGGCTTCAACCTTATGAGTTCACATATTGCTAAGGCCATAGCTCGGTATTTGGCTTCAGCACTGGATCTGGCTACTACATCTTGTTTCTTACTCTTCTAGGATATTAAGTTACCTCCAATGAACACACACCAACACAGAATATCTATATGTGGGGCGAGTCGCTTAGTCTCTGTGATCACTGGTGATAATAATTGGTAAGACCTTCCAAGCTCATACAACACCCTCGACTCGTGTTCCTTTGATAAACTGAGAATACAAACTACAACATCTCAATGGCTAATAAGGTGATCGAGAACTGGTTAAATTATGCTCACATGAAACGATGTCAAGACGAAAGGATGTTGATATAGTTCGGGCTTTACCTACAAGTCGCTTCAGATCTCCCCGGATCTCGTAGAAGCCTTTCGACCTAGTACAAGCTTGATATCTCTGGATTCATAGAGTACCTGCTGTAGTTTACAAATTCAAATATACCAATGTCCGTCAATATACCTAAGGTATACTCCTCTGAGAAATAACCATCCTAATTAGATCGGTTACCTCATCAATGCCTAGAAAATACTCGAAGTTTCCCAAGTCTTTGTTTGAAAGTGGCTAAAGAGGTGTTGCTTGAGTTTCTGAATACCATCTTGGTCACTGCCTATAATGACAATGTCATCCACATAAACAATCAAATAAATACACTGTCTAGTAGATGAATGATAATAAAAAACGGAATGGTCTACTGCGCTTCGAATCATGTCAAATTCCTGAACCACTGAGCTAAACCAACTAAACCAAGCTCAAGGAGACTGTTTTAGACCATATAAGGAACGACGAGTTGCGATACCAAAACCGTGACTCCCTCGACCAACAAAACCGTGTGGTCGCTTCCATATAAACCTTCCCGACGAGATTACCATGAAGAAAGACATTCTGGAGCATCCGATCAAAATGGCCAGAATCCATACACCATAGAAAGAAGCAAGTGAATGCAGGTAATTCCTGCCACCGGAGAAAAGTATCAAGTAATAAACTGAGCCATATTGGCTGAAAAATTCCTTGCAACTAAACGTGTCTTAAGCCGATCAATCTTTGCCATCAAGTCCCACCTTTCAAGAGATATAAACCCAACGACAACCAATGAGACTTGCTGGGAGGAAGAGCCACACAAGTTCCTATGTGTCATCGAGTAAAGATATCCATTTCCTTAGTCATCATCGCTTTTAAATTTCGATGAGAAAGAGCCTTACTAGTGTTTTTAGGGGTAGAGATAGAAGATAAGGTGGAAACAAAGGCAAAGTAGGGCAAAGATAAACGATGAAAGCTAAGAAAAATTATAAAACAGATGCGGGTTAGAAGTGACTGGTACCTTCCTAATGACAACAGAAATAATAGATGGTTGCGAACTGTAGCAACAGAGATGACTCCGTGGGATATAAGAGATGAGGCCCTGTAGAAGGACGAGGATGGCAAGTATAGACCCGAAGTGGTCAAGTCACGACATCTATAGGTGGAGAAGGGAAATCGGGAGACGGTAAAACAAGAGGAATAGATAAGACATCTAGAACATAAGGACGCGCTGCAGAGGAGAAGAAAGAGGAATCCTCAAAGAAGGTGACTTCAGCAGAGATACAGTAGCGATTAGTATCGAGAGAATAACAACAATAACCACTCTGAAGGCGAGAATAACCCAAGAAGACACACTTCTGCGGTTTTTGCAGAGAGCTTGTTCTTCGCTTCAGAGTGAGAATATGAGCAAACAAATGCAACTAAAGAAGACACGAGAGGGAGGGAGATAAAAGAGAGGTTGAGTAGAAAGATAGAATGAGTGGATCCGATCACAAACAGGGCATACGACAATCAAATAACAAGCAAGTATGAAAACATCCTTCCGTAAACGCTGAGGAACCCATGGATGAGGAGAAAAACAGTTGTCTAAACTAATGATTCGTTTACGCCAATGCCCACAAGGTGTCTCAGGATGCTACCATGATATTACAAAGAACTCACAGAAAGAGCATAAAGAAGAGAAGACATAGAGAAATATCTTGGTATTATCACCATTAAACACTAATGCAGTAATAGCAAACGATGCCACCAGATGAAATTCTTTTAAAGATAGAAAATAACTCAACTTGAGTTTTCATTAAAATAACCATACATCGAGAATAATCATTTATAAAAGTAATGCACCAACTAAAGTAGATGTAGACCTAAGGACCTCCCGCTGATTGACGTTAGAATAAGTCAAAAGGATTTTGTCGAGGATCGAAACGCTTTAGAACAAGACACTAGTATGTTTCCTGCCGATGTGACTCACACTCAAGCTAAGATAAACTAGAAAAATGAGGAACCAGCCAAACTGAGAGGCTTGATGACTAAGACGCATCGTGGAGGAGGAGAGTAAATTTTCGTGGAAGGCAAGTAAGGAACAAAGAGGCGAGCTGAGGTGAAAGAGGCCTTGTGACTCATGTGCATTGCCAATCGTCTTCCCCATATCCCGATCCTGCAAGGTTACAGAGTTGTGTGAAAAAGTAAGTACACAATGAAGGTCACGAGTCAACTTACTAATGAAAATAAGATTAAAAGGAAAATTAGGAACATAAAGGATAGAGGTAAAGGGTAAGAAGGAGTGGATTTAACTGAAAGACATGTTTTTAGGCTATGGCTCGAGAACCATTAGCTGCGTAATCAGAGCAGACAGAAAGGTAAGAGAAGAAAAAAGGTCTTTATTACCAAAGATATGATCAGAGACTCTAGTATCAAGGATCCAAGGTGCAGATGAATATGTAAGGCAAGCAGAGACATTACCAGTTTGGGCAACAAGGTGTCGGAGGAAGATTTGGTCACAGAGCAGACGAAGGTACTCCTCATATCCGTTGGGTGTAAGAATTTAATTCCTCGAGGTGGATAAGCTCCGAGACGTAACTCGAACACGCTGAATGATCGTAAGACTGAGCCAAATGAGCAAGATAAGGAGGTCGGGCCATGTAACCGGAGTAGCATCGATCACGTGTGTCCAAGCCTATGACAATATGTGCATTAAGGATGTTGTCCTCATCTCGCTTCTGCTATCATCGTCACCTTGAATCACTTCGGAATGAGACTAAGAAACCATCAATGTATGTTCCTGGTAATCGCATCGCATGGATTGAGTGGCAGTGGAGGTGTGGCAAAGTAACTGAGCAAGAGCTTCATCAAAGTTTGGAATAACTGCTTCAATGAGTATCTGTTCTCGGATGTTCTCAAAATCTGGCCCGAGGTTAAACAAAAGAATGATCATAAAGACTTGATCCTGAATTTCGACAGGAAGTTCTCCCGCGATAGTAGTAATTTTGGCAACAGATAAGTCTGCATCTTTATATGCATTTGTCCACCATAAGAAGATATATCCATATCGAGCTATTTCAAATTGGCAATGGAAGATATTACTCTGAAGAGACACTGAATATCATTAAGGTACGCTACCTCGGGATTCCAGTAGAGTGTAGCAAGTTTTATGTGCCCCAATATTATATAGCCCATCATTAGATCACTTAAGAATATTGCAAAGTAAAGCATCATTTTTTTCCATTGAGGCTTATTCGTGAATACTGTCTGCACAAGAAGATGATCTCACATCCATTACCACACAAACCAAAGGTCCACTGAGTTCCTTCATGACTCCGATAATTTTAACTTCACAGCTTATCCAAGGTAATCATGAGTCTATACAAAAGAATGTTAAAGCTTACATTTTTCAGCCATAGAGATGAAAAATCAGTAGGAATCAACATAAACAACTCCTAAGGTCCTGAAGATGTCGTAGAGCTTTAGAAAACACAAAAACAACAGAGATTCACGCAACAGAAAAACGCAGAAACAATGGCCGAAGAGAAAAAGTGAAAAAAAAGGGCTTTTCCGGCGACAACGGGGCTTGTGGAGTGGATGGATGGGCTTGTCGGTGGCAAACGCACCTGTTGGAGGAGGCGCATGTCAAACAAAGGTCACATCACGCGACTACGCGTGAATTTCAACATTGACTGGGAGATTGGGACGTGAAGGCATTTTCGACGAGGTTCCACGCAGGCAGATCAAGGAGGCGCTTCGCTGGGTGTGCTCTTATGTCGGAATGGAGGTCGTTGGAAAATCTCACCCAAGTTGCGTCGCAGAGTAGCGCGCCCCGACGACGCGCTTACTGCGGAGGCTTCGTGAAGACCGTGAGTACGATCGGAGTGTGACACGGTCTTTGGATGGTTGCCTGGACCGACCACATGGCGAAACCCTAACCCTAGTATTCTCAAACTCTTTTATGGTTCTGATACCATGTTGAGAAAAAAAGAATACATTGATTCTCATTAATTTACAAAAGGAGGAAACATAAATATTTATACTCCAGTGTTAGGGCAAAAAGGAAAACAGAGTTAGAGTCTAATTAGGAGACTAAAGAGAAAAGGAAAAGAATCCTAAATGGGTTAGGAGACTAAACCTTAACAGAAATAATTGAAATGGAAGTGAGTGTGTTCTTTGATGTTGCAAGGGTGCCGTCATCTAGGTGTTCTCAAGGGTGTATGGGTTGATCTAAGGGTGGCAGAGGGACGGCTTTGAGGGGGTGGAGTGGGGAATGGGCAATATAAGATACCCATTAGCAATGAGGCGTTTCTTAAAAATTATGAAGGAGCCTAGTTTGCCGAACCTCTTGTTGGTTGGTCGGCCTTTTACTTGGTGTGGTGGGTTGAAGTTGAACGATTAGTCTATATCTTGTTTGGATGGTTCCTTGTATTGGGAAGAATGAGAGAATCATTTTGGTGGGGTTGCCCCATTGTTTTTCTAAGATTAGTCTTCAACCACTCCCCCATTTTATTAGATAGAGGGATGAAGAAGGGCAAAACTCCCTTTAGACTTGAAAATATGTGGCTAAAAATAATGGATTCAAAGGCCTTTCTAGAAAGTTGGTAGTTAGCTATACTGTAAGGTCCTCTTTTAGTCCCATCCCAGCGAGCAAGCTAAAAGTGCTAAAACATGGTCTAAAATCATGGAATAAATAGATGTTTGGAATGTCACAACTAAAAATGTCAAACCTCTAAATCAGATGCGTTCTGGAATGTTCAAGTAAGGGAAGATGTTCTTTCTGTTGAAGAGCTTGAGTTGGACTTTCTTATGGTTTGAGACAATTTCTGGATCGAATATCATTTTAGTGAAAAATGAGTTAATCCAAGTTGGGTGTTTTATAGGCACTGCTCATGTGGAGGATCTAGCTGAAGTTCTGTGCTGCTGGGTGGGACCCTGGCCGCTATTTCCTTGGTCTTCTGTTAAATGTTATGGAGGAAAGATTTCAAAAAAGGCTTACTATATCAAAGAAACACTATCTATCAAAAGAAGGTAGACTTGCATTGATTAAAAGCACTCCATTTAATCTATACTTCATGTCATCATTTGTCAACTCTAGAAAGGTGAGCTTAGGGTTGGAGAAGATCCAAAGGGATTTTCTTTCAGTATTAGAAGGCTCTCCATTTTCAACATTGTCCTTGTCAACAAATGGTGAGAAATTCACTATTGAGAAGGATTCCTTTAGAAACTGGTGATTATAAAGGAGTATAAAGTGGAGGATGTGGATGATACATGAGGCATAAAGATATGGAATGGTTTTGAGGGAGGTAATTAGAAGTGGGTGGGAGGTCTTTAGAAGGTAATAGGATTTATGCTGGGAAATGATTGGAGGGTGAAATTTTATAAGGATTGGTGGTGTGATGACTTATCATTGACAGTCTTTTCTTGCATTGTTTTCTATAGTCAACACTGAAGATAGATCCACAACTTGGAGCTAGATGGAGTGGAGGCTTTATTAAGGAGACTATAAGCACAAGAAATTCAAAGGAACGAGTAGAACGAAATAGTTTTGGTCAGAATTGTAGTGCTAGATTCTTAGGTGAATCATTTTACTTGTCTTTGTCTACGGGAAGAATGAGCCTTTTCTTACGTGTATTGTACAAAATCCTTGGATTCTATTAAGGATCAACTTTTTTGTGTGGGATGCGGCTTGGGTGGGGATTTTAACTTCAGACCAGCTCAAAAGAAGGGAGGAATGTTGCTGAACATATGATATATGTGTAAAGGAAAAGAAGAAGACATGGTTAATCACATTCTCTTTCATTGCTTGAAAGTACTCATCCTGTGGCTGTTGATTTTTGCTGTGTTTGGTATAAGATTGGGTAATGAATTCTTAAGCTAGAGTGCCCTTTTGAGTTGACATGGTCCTTTTATTGGAAAGAAGATTAAGAAAGTTTGGAGAACTACTACTCATTTATGCTTGTTTTGAACCATGTGAAAGAAAAGAAATAGAAGGTCATTTGAAAATGCAAAACAATCTGATCAAAAAATGAAATAGACATTCAGACATTTATATATAAGTTTTGGAGTGAGAAAGATTGTAAGAACTTTCTCAATGTCCAAGGTGAAGTTTGGTGATTGGCAGTGCTCTAAATTGGGAGAGAGTTGGAACTGCGTGGGATGGGCAATCCACGGTCAGTTCGTATGCTACTAGACCTTGTGTCTAGATTCCTGCTTGATGTGGTTTTTTAATGGAAGCTAAAGTAAGTAGTGTGGGCTTGGTCATTGATGTCGGTAGAACCCTAATCTCTAATCTCTCGGATTGTTCTATGGTCTATGTACGACGTTCAGCAAATCAGGTCGCTCATTGCTTACCAACGGCAGCTGTTTCTGGGTCTGAAATGAGAGAATGGAAGATTTTCCTGTCCTCATTTTCTCAATGATGTACTAGCTTCAAATTTATTGCAATGAAATCTCTTGAATATTGTCAAAAAAAAAGGGAGAGAATTGTTTTTATTTCTCTCCCTTTTGCTGGCCTTTTGTCTCCTTTTTACATACCACATATATACTGTTTTTTGCCTTTTTGCTTCGCACCATTAATATAACAAAATGCCTAAAAGGAAAATTGATTGGAATTCTTGTGACTTGGTGCTGGATTTGATTTCTTAAATCCTCCAGTTGTAATTTTCTTTAATTCCCTTATCTGGTTCTCTGACCAACATTATAATTTAACTAATATCAAGTTCATTTGTTAGTGTAGATAAAGTAAATCTAGCTACATTTAACATGCTTTTGTTTGGAAGTAAAACCACAAGATGTGGTTTATGCCCTTTTTGATTGCCTTGCTGCGCGTTTTGGTTGGCTCTATTTATAATATTTTTGTTGCATATTAAAAGAGAACTGTTTGTCTACATGTCTAACTTAGTTGATGAAATGTTCAAAGTTTAAAAAGTCAGGACATCTAGGGAGGGGAGGGGTTTTAGGTTCAAGTCTCAGTGGGAACAATTTACTACATCGTAACAAAGGATTTAGTTGTAAGGAAAAGAAAGAGAATTTGCTTGATATAAATTGATATGAGGTTTAGTCATCAATATGATTAGGTAGCCAACCAACAAAATAACTTTCAGCATTTAGCTTATTTGTTTTTTTAACTTTTAATGATATATTGCTAAATTTTGAAATTTTTGGCTAAACAGAAAAAGCCAAAATATTTGGCTTTTTGGCTTTGTTTATGCTTTTTTTTAATGTTTATTTTTCTATTAAAAAAACTAGATAATTAAATATGAGAAAATCATATATTTTTATAATCTAAATGAAACTATGTTTCATACTAATTATATAAAAACATATATTTTAAATTTTTTATTTAAAATTCTCTATTTTCTGGGGTAATTGACAAAATTAAAATTAATTTTTTTCTTAAAAAAACAAATCCATAAATACTTAATTCAGATTTAAAACAAAGTGGCAATCCCTTGCTTTGCAGTGCAATAGCCTTAGGGGTGCCTCAGGTTTAGATGGCACACTGGGCACTTCTGCCTGCACTGGTAACTCTAAATACATTGAGCTGATAGTCACCACTTTGACTCGAAGCTTGGAGGATTGGGTTGTAAATTTAATCAATAAAATCTGATCAACTGTCCAAACTGTATTTCGCTGGCTCATGTGGGTTCGTTCGTTAGTCCTCAATTAGCCCCATTGGTACGAAATTTTTATTTAATTTTTTAAGTAACTAGCTTAGTAATTAAAATTTTTAAGGATTCATCTATAAAATTTGATATTTTGTCATCTCTTGTAACATAGGCTTTAAAAATTATGCCTGATATAATATATGATTATTTATTTCAGATGAGTTAATTCAAGGGATAGAGAGGTGATTCCACAGCTTCTTAGTTTGATTGCACGATCACTCAATGGTATTGACCGCCGATGATATGGGTTTGTATTCGGGCCAAGGGTGGTTATAAAATCCACTGCTTTCAAGGATGAAGGATAGAGAACCTATATGTGACATTGTCAGGAATTTATCCATCCCAAAATGTCGCCACTTCATGGCGTCACGAAGGTATCCCTTCCTAATAAAATTGGAGACTCAGGAGTTTATAGTCAATATTCCATCTTTATGTCCGCTTGTGTGCAAGTGGATAGAGTCTACCCATCACCTCATTTTGCACGCCCCATTCTCGAGTAATGCTTACCTCACCACTTTTTCTTTTACTGATCAACTTGAATCTCTTCCTTCTTGGTTCCACCGTCTCACATCATCAATGTCAACAGATAACATTGCATTGGTGGTGATGATATGTCGCGCTATGGACTCACCCCAAACAAAGTAGTGCGGGGAGAACCAAAGGTGATCGCAGGCATGTTTTGAAAAATAGCTAGAGCACACTAGAACAAGCATGGAGGTTCAAACATTTCAAGGGACATAAACTTTCCTACATTAAGGTCCCCGCCTGCGTATCCTGTTTGACGCTGGAGATAAAACCTAGGTAATGAATGGCTAAAGCTCAATGTCGATGCAAACAAGCTTTCCGACTTGAGATTTATTGGTATTGGATGTGTTCTTAGAAATTTATAGGAGTTTATTTCGAATGGCACTCCTATCCCTCTTAATCAAGCAACTGAAGGAATAAAGCACCTCAGCTAGAGAGGCTTACTGCTGGCTCAAATAGATGCAGATGACAAAAGTGTCAGAAATGGATTCCTGTGCTGTTTTCAATGCCCTTACAGAACATTCTACCAACCCCTTTGCTATGTTAGTTAAAGACGTCGTAACTTGGCAAATAGTATGCCAAATATCATTTTCACTTTTGCTAAAAGATCCGCTAACAATTGCTCACATCAGGGCTAGAGCAACACGCTCTATGTCATCAAATCAGAGTGGTATTTTCTTACGTTCTCGAAGTTCTGCTCCTAGCTTGACACAGACCTTATTGATATATAAATATTACTTCATCAAAAAAATATATATATATGATTAATATATTAAACTTGGTTTTTTAACTATTTTATTTTCAATTTCTAAATATATCTTTTTAATATAATTTATATGATAATTTAATATTTAAAAAATTTTAAGTTTTAATATTGAATATATTTTTATTTATCTCTATTAATCATATTTTTAAATATTTACAATTTCATTTTTTTATTTATCTTTTAAATTTATTCAACTACATATGTTTGTTTTTTTGAAAATGAAGTTGTACTAGTTTATAAATTAAATTAAATTTAATAATTAAATTAATAAGATATTTAAAATAATTTTATTACTTAAACTAGTGTTAATAACAAAATGATGTTATTTTTAAAATAATTAACAAAAATCATACACTAATTTATTTCCTAATATGATTATATCTTTTAAAAATATGAATTTTCAAACAAATAGGATATTTCATTATTATACGATTGAGATGTATTTTTGGAAAAAATATTTTTATTATTCCAAACATAAATGAAATTTATGTTGTTAACATTCTAAATTAATTAATAGATGATGATAATTCAACCATCATTGAGGATGTACAACTTTGTGAATTCATTTATAATGTAAAATTATATGTTATTATTAGATATAATGAGGATGAGGATGAAAATTAGAGGCATATGAGATTTCATTTGATACTACTAAGTTGTTTCTTTATTGTTTTGATACATTTAGCTAGTAGTTTGGTACTTGAATTATAACAATGTTTTAGCATTATTTATTTATTTAAGTTTATTTACTATTATTATATTGCTTAGACTCGGTCATTTTATATATTAATTATTATTATATATTTGTATATTATTTATTTTTATTTGAAGAATGATGAATTTGTAAAATTAATTTTTTTTGAACATTTTTTAAGATTTTAACCAGTTTTGGCATGCAACCCGCATGGGCTAGGTTGGTCAAAAACTATAAAAATTGGTCAAATTAGTTTAACCTGTTTTGACCTGCATCCCAAATAATCTAGCTTGAAATGGATTGGACTGACCCATCTAATAGGAATAAGATCTCATACAAAGGAAACTATTGTTATGTTTGGTTTTTGTCAAGTGTCCAGGAAAAATAAAAAGAAAGAAAAATATCAAGGAAAACCAATTCATTAGTTTATCGCTTATATATTTTCAAATTATTCAATTTTTATATTATATTATAAGAGTTAAAATAAGATAAATAAGTTTGAAGTTACTTATAAAAATAATTTCTTTACTATTGCTTTGATTTTTTTATTGAATATATATATATATATATTATATATATATATATATATATATATATGTTATATATATATATATATATATATATATATATATATATTAGGTGGAAAATTAAGAGCCTTTTCTTGATAAAAGAATTAAACTGAGGGCGCCCTCATCGATTTTTTAAATATTATTCTATTTTTTAAAATATGGATATATAAAATGGTTTTATATATATGAAGTAGATAATATTTGAAGTGTTCAATTGGACCTCTGTCTTAAAAAAACTTCAAAAATTACAGTGAAAAACAAATGAAAACGTATCAAATAGATCCAAAATGGCCTTCTCATAAATCTATCAAATAGGTGCGTCGGAATGCAAATAAACTTTCATTTTCCATTAGTCAAATATAGAATTTGTTATAAATAATTCATTGAGAAATATGAACGACCACATATTTACTGGTGAATCATTATGAATGTATTTATTATCAGACATCGAGACTCCCTATATAATGGAAAGAGCAAGGAGCAAAATTAATCTTTGAGTTCTTTCTTTGTTATCTCAATTTCTCTCTTCCTTTCTTTCATTCTTATAACATCACATTGAGCCAGACAGATGTGTCACAAAAACCACAAAGATTCTCGAGTATGTATTTTTCCTTTTTTCCTTTTCTTTCTTTTCTAAAGAAAATTTTATAGCCAAAAGCTATAAAACTAGACGTTATTCATAGCCTGAAGTTATGAAAATCTAAGTTGATAAAATTTCTTCCGTCGATTCATAACCTGAAAAATATGCACTCTTCTCTATATGATAGAATGAGAAAATTTGAACCATAGCCCTCAAGTTGTCATTTTAAAACATTACCGCTTGAGCTCAGATATATTATTATTAAATTTTAAGTTATTAAGTTATAATTTTCTTATATCTTTTCACTTTATTCATATACTGTTAATTATTTCAGAAAATGACTAATATCACCAAGCTCGAATTTGTTGCCCTTGATATTTCGGTAAGAATTATTTATCTTGGATATTGGATGTTGAAATCCACTTGGATGCTATGAATCTTGAAAATATTATCAAAGAAGGAAATACCACATCCTAGTAGGATCGCGCTAAAGCTTTAATATTCATTTGTCTTTATATTGATGAAGGCCTCAAAGTGAATATCTTACAGTCAATGATCCATTGATCCTCTTGAAAAGTTTGAAAGAACAGTATAACCATCAAAAGACCGTAATACTTCCAAGGGCCCGCTATGATTGAATTCATTTACAACTACAAGATTTTAAGTTGGTCGATGACTATAACTTAGTCTTGTTCAAAATTAGCTCTCAGCTAAAATTACGTGGAGAAAAGGTCTCGGATGAAGACATGCTCGAGAAAACATATACCACTTTTCACGCCTAATATGTCTCACAAAGAAGAATATAGAGTGTTGTTTTACCAAATATTCTAAGTTAATTGCATATTCTCAGAATGTTAATAATGAATTGTTATTAAAAATCACCAATCTCGCCCCTACACCTATCTATATCACACACCAAGCCAATGCCACACCAAACTAATAGACATGGGCGTGGCGTGACATGGATATTTTATGGGATTAATGCAGGTGTCGTAGTCATTCTATATTTTTGAACTGGCCGTGATTATAATCAACCTCACAATAAGAAAAACAACTCCGATAACCATAAGTTGAATCATTCAAAAATATTTCCGGGAAAGGCAACTGAGCCACATAGCAAAAGGGTTTATGAGACTGAATGCTACATATGTAAACAAAATGTCATCGGTCACACACTGCCGACGACCAAACATTTGGTCGACCTTATCAAGCCTCCATCAAAGGAAAAAGGTAACCAAATCGAGACCAACTTACTAATGGTCAAGGGACAATGGATCCCGATGATCCTTAATGCCTCCCAAGAAGCTAACAATCGTGATTACGACAATTTCATTTGATAATGATGGTGCAATACCTTAACTCATTTTGATATCTCCGACTTCTTTGAAGATCCGCGGAAAATTAATCATTTGATTAGTAATTTTGGTACATATGTGCCATGATTAACACATATATGCTTATTATGTTACTTTTTATTACATATTTAATACAAACTGAGCTCTTTCTATTTGGCTCTTGTCTTTCTTTTGAAGATATATGGATCATTCTCCTGGAAATGCATGTCTTGTTGATTGTGCCACAACTCACACAATTTTACGTGATAAGAAATACTTTTCAAACTTAACTTTAGTTTCATTTAATGTTCAAACTATCTCAGGTCTCGTTAACCTAATTAAAGGCTTCGGAAGAGCTAGTATTGTTCTACCTAATGGCACCGAGTTTCAAATTGATGATGCCCTTTATTCTAATAAATTTAATCGAAATTTACTTAGTTTCAAGGATATTCACCTTAATGGATGTCACATTAAAACTATGAATCATAATGGAAATGAGTATTTACTCATTACTGGGCAAAAAAAAAAAAAAAATCTTGGAACACTTGATTTCTTCATCATATGGATTATATCAAACAACTATTAGACCTCTTGAATCTCATGTTGTCATGAACCGTGGTTAAATGGACTCAAAAGCATAAAGTTTACCGTGGGCTCGAATCTACCGGGACACTCGACTTTCAATACGCGCTCAGATATTCAAAATTCTGGGTTGAAAATTCATTAACGAAAGTACAAATATTAAAATCTAATGATTTAGTTTTACGTTTGTTCTCAAGGCAGGTCAATATTAGACCATCTTTACAAAGATTGCATCTCGAACTCTCGGATTTAACGATTCGCGGAAATTTGTGGGCCTATTCACCCACTTAGTGGACATTTTCGTTATTTTATGGTTTTAATTGATGTGTCCACTAGATGGTCTCATGTATGCATTTTTTCTACCCGGAATGTTGCATTTTCCAGATTACTAGCCCAGATAATTCGGCTCATGACACAATTCCCTTATCATCCTATCAAGACAATTCATCTTGATAATGCTGGTGAATTCTCATCTCAAGCCTTCCTTGATTATTGCATGTCCATTTGAATAAATGTTCAATACTCAATTGCTCATGTTCATACTCAGAATGGGTTGGCTGAATCCTTTATCAAATGTCTACAATTAATTGCTAAACCATTACTTTTGAACACTAAATTGCCTTTATGGGCATGGGGGCATGCTATTATTCATGCTACGAATTTAATTCGCCTTTGTCCTACAGCCAATCAAAATTTATCCTCATTACAACTTGTTCTAGGTTATCAACCTAATATTTCACATTTACGTGTTTTTGGTTGTGTTGTTTATGCTCCACTTGCACCCACTCATCGAACTAAACTAGGTCCTCAACGTCGTCTTGGTATTTATGTTGGTTTTCAATCTTCATGTATTATCAACTATATTGAGCCTCTCACATGTGAGGTTTTTACTGCTCAATTTGCAGATTGTCATTTTAATGAAGATGTTTTCCTACCATTAGGGGAGAAAAGCCAATTTTAGAAGAATGGCGAGAAATTACATGGATTGAATCATCTTTTTCTCATCTTGACCCCCCTACAAAGCAATCTGAATTAGAGGTCCAAAAGATAACTAATTTACAAAATCTTGCAAATCGATTGTTTGATTCATTTATTGATTCAACAAATGTTACAAAATCACATATACCAGCTGTAAATATCCCAGCACAGATTGAAATTCTAATAGAAAAATTGAAATATAGCATGGCCAATAAGCTCGTCATAACTCAAAACGCTGATCCTATCGGGCTCAAAAGATACAATCTAGAAAGGAAAGTGTTAAATCTAATGTTCTAAAGAGCATGTCAAAGAGCATACAAATGTGAAAGCATTAAATGATGAACTAATAACCCCAGCAGAGGCATCAATTGAAAAATGATCTCATGAGATTGTACCAGTACATAGCAGTGAAGAGATATCTATTAATTATATACATAAGGGAAAAATATGGTATCGAAATACTACCCTTATAGATGATGCTTTTTCTTTCCAAGTGGCTATGGACATCATAAGCAATGATAAGACTGTGGAGTCACAAAATATGAATGAATGTCGACGCTTAAATAATTGGTTAAAATGAAAGAAGCACTAAACAGAAAGTTAAAATCATCGCCAAACGAGATTTGTTTACCAGTGAAATTAAAAAACCTAAAAAGATATAAAACCTGTTGGATATCGATGGGTCTTTGAAATCGTGCGATATAAAGTAGGCCTTGTTGTCACACCCCCAACCCCCGCCTAGGCGGATGAAGGGGGCGCGAAACTATACTGAGACTCCTTACTTGCTTTTTCTCGTATACTGTAGCCCAAGTCTTATAACTCGAATCAAATATCATATACAAAGATATAAAATAACCACTAACGTAGTGGTGTTTTACAAAGGTCAATACATACAAATCCCGAGTCCCGCTTACATATACATATACAAAACTGCATTTACATTTACATAATCGTAGCGCAAACCTATCGTGATGTAATTTACTAGCTCGCTGGCCTAGTAGTATGCGTAAGATCGCAGAACGCCCTCCTCTATACCTACACCTGACAAATCTCAGCTAAGCTTAACGCTTTAAACATATGACTTATACGTATACACATGCACTAATACTCATTTATAGTAAGCATATAACAAAGGATGTATATACAATAGCAAGATACTAGAATTTTTCTCATGAATTCATATAACAAATGACATACATTTGTACTTATAAAGAGACTTATTCAGATCTCCCGTAGGAGTTACAGAGCTTATACTTGTACCGGGGTACCCGTAGGTACTACAGCTTATACTGCATCGGCTGGGTACCGTAGGGTACATCTCGTGTAACAATGTACATCACTTTACTCTTATTCGTCATTCAGATTCTTATCATATAACTATTTAACACCCTAGACTAGTAATAAGAAATGAGTAAGACATGATAAGTGCACCCGCTGTACTCCAAGATGAGACGAGGTGTCGTAGCACAAAGAAAGAGGCCAAAGACCGATAGAGAGTGCCGCCGCACTAATCAAACAAGATCAAGTACTAAATGTGCCTACACTGCTAGAGAGCGTCATTGCACTAATCGTAGTACCGAAGGCTAGCACACACCGTCCGCTAATACGTATGTTGGCTGGTCATTCAATATCCTGGCCTTGTGTTAGCCCTATAATTACACGTGTTTCTAACTTATGATCTTATCACATGGGCAAGACATTAAGCTCACATCATAAAAAAACAATTTAATAAAACACATATCCAGAATAATGCTGTTACTACAGAAGCCATAATATCCTGTACCGAGGCTTCTGTCCGCCTCCTCTCGTCGCACCGCTGCGCGACATGCCACGCCCATGGACCTACGCTAAGTATGTGGGATCCCTACACCGCAACGTAGGACTCAAATTGCTAGATGGTTTATTTCGGCCCTTTTTCCAAACTAACAAAATCAAAGAAAACTTGTATACTTTCCGTAAAACATTTCCTAAGTGTGTTCAACCCAACCAAACCAAATATAGATTAATTAGGCTTTTCCAAACCAAACTCAAATACTTGTAAGAAGAATTTCCTAACACCCAAACAGTATCCATACACTACAAACCAAGAATCCATACTAAAGGTGAGACTTCATACTATCTTATACAACTAGGTTTTACTAACCCAATCTTTCAAATCTAGGGTTATGATGAATTCCTAACTAAACCCTTAAACTAACAAATTAATATCCATACAAAAGTTCAAAATCCATACTTCAATCCACGTGAATCCATACCTTTCTCGCTTTCTTTCTCTTCTTCTTCTTCTCTTTTTCTTCTTTCTTTCTTTCTTCTTCTTTCTTCTTCTTCTTCCCTCTCTTACATTTTTGCTCTCCCAATCTCAAATGAGAGACTCCTAATTGGTCTATCCCCACTTGGGTCAAATTTTTCCTTTATTACTAATTTCGTCCTTAAACTCCCTTCTATTTGCCCACAACTTATGTCATTTCTATAATAGCATCTCATCTTCTCTTATCTTATGACCTTTATATCCTTATTTATACAAATTCCACTTTACCCTTGTATCTTGTAATAAATTCAGATTTCTAAATCTTTCACTTAGCAAAAATAATAATTACGAAAAATTTCAAAATGCACTTATAATATACCCTAATTATGTTTAAAAATGACTAGGGTGTATTTCAAGGTGTTACACTTGTGCCCCAAAGCTTATCACAAAGACATGGAATTGATTATGGGGAGACGTATTCTCTCATAATGGATGCAACTACATTTCGTTACTTAATATATTTAGTGGTCTTCGAAGGACTTGATATGTGGCTAATGGATATAGTTACAGCCTATTTATATGGATCTATTGATACTAATGTATATATGAAAATCCCTGAAGGATTCACCTGAAATAATGAATTCAAAACCACGGAACATGTTTTCAATCAAGTTACAACGATCTTTATATGGATTAAAATAGTCTAGTTGAATGCAGATAACTGCTTAAGCCAGCATTTGCTCGTTAAAGAATATGTGAATAATCCAATTGCCCATGCTTATCAAGAAAGTAGTTAACTGATTTGCAATTATCACAGATATGTGGATGATCGAATTTGATCGGGACTCAGCCTTACTCAAAACAATTGACTACTTAAAGAATGAATTTGAAATGAAAGATTTTGGGAAAACAAAATATTGTCTTGGCCTGCAGATCGAGTATTGTTCAGATGGTGTATTAATCCATCAATCAACATATACATAAAAAGTTCTAAAGCGCTTTCATATGGATAAATCACACCCCCTTAGTTCTCCCATAGTTGTTAGGTCGCTTGAAGTGACCAAATATCCGTTTTAGCCTAAAGAAGAAAATGAAGAATTGCTTGGTCTTGAAGTACCATATCTCAGTGTAATTGGTGCATTAATGTATCTTGCAAATTATACTCAACTAGACATTACTTTCTCAGTTAATTTACTAGCAAGATACAATTCAGCTCCAACTAAAAGACACTGGAACATAATTAAACATGTATTAAAATATCTCCGTGGGACATGTGACATGGGATTATTTTATTCCAAAACATTGGAACCACAATTTTTCGGTTATGCAGATGTAGGCTATCTTTCGGACCCTCACAAAGCTCGATCACATACATGATATATATCTACTTATGGAAATACTGCTATATCCCTGAGGTCGGCAGCGCCACAGTGACCACCCTCCAACCATTCAGAAATATTTGTCATGCATGAAGCTAGTCGATGATGTGTTTGGTTGAGATCCATGATACAACATATTAGAAAATCATGTGAATTATCTTTATGTTAACAACCAACAAAGATTATGCGATAACGTCAGGTATTGCGCAAGTCAAAGGAGGATATATTAAAGGTGATCGAATCCACATTATTTCACCAAATTCTTCATACTCATGAACTTTCAACAGTGGGTGAAATTAATACGCAATGCATAAGGTCCAAATGATAATCTGGGCCAGACGATTTTACAAAAGCCCTGCCCACTACAACATTCAAGAAACTCAGACACCAGACACATGGCGCCAGTAAAAATCTTCAAAACCGGCACATGTCACTATCGGGTGAATTGTTAAAGCATGTTAGTATATCAGACTCCTTTTTTTCCCTTCGTCCAGGTTTTATCCCACTGGGTTTTACTGACAAGGTTTTTAATGAGACAATACAAATTATCTAGTAATGGTCATTCAAGGGGGAGTGTTATAAATAATTCATTGAGAAATATGAATGATCACATATTTACCTATGAATCATTATGGATGTACTTATTACTGTATTAATAAAAACCCATATATATATGGAATCCCTGATAATGAAAGATTAGGAGAAAAAATGACCTCTTGAATTCTCTTTTTATTCACTTAGTTTCTCTCTTCCTTTCTTCATTCTTTATAACAAAATTGATTTTTTTTAATGATAAATTTGTATACCAACTCATGACCGCCCTTGAGACATTTCTTTAATTAGTACTAAATTTTCGCAATCAGGCACCCAACATTTGTTTCCTTCCTATTAAATGCATCCAAGGGATGAAAATGAAAATATTGGTAATCACTACTTTTTTGACAGTTGAATATTTCATTCCTTAGATTTTATAGATAGTTGAATATTACAAAGAAAAATGTCAGATAATAAAGAATAGAAGTTAAAACATATAGGAATTTATGAAATGTAAGAAAAAAATTATTAAAATGGAATTTAAAATATAATAGGCATTTTAAAGTTATTTTTATTAAAAAATTCAATGTGTATATATGATTTGTGATATCAAGGTATTGATTATATTAAATATTAAAATAAATTATTAATTATAAGAATCTATTCATTCAAATTTGAGGTTTTTATAATTTTAAAGGTTTTTTTTAATACACTTTAGTATCAATGTAGTAAACTGTTTTCACTGTGATTTAAAATGATGAATGTTCTACCGTTTGAACTAGGCATGATTATGGGTGATGATTTAAAAGTTTATTAGATTAATTGTTTATCAATAACTTATTATTACACTCAAATATCAAAATAATAATGTTGTGTATAGATAAAAGTATAGATTTTCTAATTATGCAGCTATTATTACATTATATAAACATCATTAGATAATAATATTATAACATTTTATTATAGTACGACGTAATTTTAAAATATAATTAATACCACAATTATGATCAAATACATGAAAATATATATACATAGAAGTTGATTTATATAGATGATATAAAAAAAAATCAGTTAAAAATTACCATATTGAGATTAATTAGTTGATTGAGATAGGGCAATGGTACGCCCATATAAAAAATGGATAACTTTCAGTTGTAGTAGCTTCAACAGCCTTCCCTCCTCAAAAGTCAAAACAAAAAGAGCAAAGATTTTGTATGAAAAAATATCTAAATTAGTGTTTAAAACCTTAATTGTTAACTACAGATTTAACTAAAAAATATTTAAAAACATAACCACCAACTACCGTTTTGATGAGAAACGCACTAGTTTAAACATTATTTCAAAACTTGTGTTAATTTGGATTTTTTTTTAAAGATTATTTTGGGACAAAGCCCAGCATGTTATGCAGTTTGAGATTTGATGTTCCCAGGTTTCAGGAGTACCATGGAGGTTTATATATATACATACATGTTATAGAAACAACCCAAAGAAGTAAATAAATAAGAAGATAGCAGTGGGAGGAAGGAAGGGTTGTAGGAACAAATTCATTTCATAATAACAAAATTAAACAGAAAAACTCTAATTTACATAATTTAACCCATAACATTTATAATCTAAATATTTGTACACCTTTCAAAGTTCTCCCTACTACTGTCCTAATAAGTGAGACAATTGATTCATAAGACAGGAACAACTTTATATTAGCCTTAGCAACAACAAAACAGCACCAAATGGGGGATATGGTTGGAGGGGTCATCATTTGCACAAACATTGTGTGATTGTAGAAACAAACACACCCATATGGGTCTGGGTCTGTCTGTCTTCTAATTTGGAGATAGGAAATGAACTCGAGCAAGCGCGTATTCCTTTCCAGCTATACAAACACCAGTTTGGGACCATTGCACATCCTCCCAGTCAAGATTCTCCTCCAACACCTGTTCCAACCAAAAAAATATCGAAGCTCTGATCAGTATGGATTACCATGAGCATATTTTTAAGGCTCCGTTTGGAACCCGGAAAATGATAGGGAAAGGAAAAAAAACTATTAAGGAAAATTATTTTCTCATGTTTGGTTTCATAGTAGAAAAAAAAAAAAATCAAATATAATCAAAATTTTACATATTTTTAAATTTCTTAGTCCTTACATGACAGAGAGATATAAATAAAATGAGTTTGAATAAACATTTAGAATTAATTTTTTAAATTCAAACCTATTTTTTATTTTCCTCTAAATTTTCTTTCCTTTCACTTTTCCTCTTTGTTTTCTTTCCTCAATATTTTTCAGGTTCCAAACGGAGCCTAAGTTTTGCAAACAGATCATCACCATTTGGATATTTGGTATCTCAGTATAACGGATCACTTGTAAATAAAAAATCCAATACTTGACAAATTTTAATTCTCACTGCTTGTTTTCAGGATAACAAGCAATTTATCCATGTTCTAAGGATACCAGATATGGAATAGTGGAGACAAAGTACCTCTAACTGTTCAAGGGGCAATGGGATTCCCAGTGCACGCATGACTTTTTGGGGAAGGGCCCTCTTACAACGAGACCAGCGAAACACATCAATCATAATGTTTTCACCATCAGCCAAACTTCGTTCACCGTTTGTTGAATGCAAGCTATGAGTCTGAGATTTCTCTGTTTCTGTCTCATGCCCGTGCAATGCTGTCGTAGCTTTGACCATCTTCTCTCCAATAAAACACAGTTCATACCTTAAGACAACCACAAAGATTAGAGAGCAAAAAAGATATAACATACAGGTTAATCAAACTTCAGTAATATCATTAGCATGAACTTATAGTGATTACTCCATTGTGGTCTGTCCAAGGGCTGACAGGGCAGATTGTATAAAATAATGTCAGTTTTTTGAAAGATATTGTGTATCTTTAGTTAAAAACAGGGGAAAAAAACTTGCCACAGTTAAGTTTGGGATAATAGGAAGATGCAAGAACAGTAAAAAATAACAAAAATTAAATAAAAGACACGGAAAATAACTTGCATGATGCAGGCCTTAAGAGGTGAATATAGCCATGAATTTAACTGCAGAAGAAGTATAATCTCATTCCATGGAAAATGAGAACTCAGATCCAAGGTTCAGAAGAAGAGCCACCAATCGTGCTATGCTCACTCAGTGCTAATAAAGTGAATACCTGCGTGAATGTGTTTCTAAATACAAAACCTCTCCCTTCTTCAAGCGTGCTGATGTATAAAGGGGCTTCTTCAGGCCTTTGTCAGCAACAATGCTTATGCTGTATTTGATCCTGCACATATTTGGAAGCATAAAAAACAATGAGTACACAATTCATTTAAAAGAAAGAATGAATTGAAAGTTTCAGAGTGTGGGTAGTTCTCCTCCTGATTTAATCTCTTTTATACCTACCTATCATTCAAC
Source organism: Tetrastigma voinierianum (assembly GCA_016808115.1). Lineage (NCBI taxonomy): Eukaryota > Viridiplantae > Streptophyta > Magnoliopsida > Vitales > Vitaceae > Tetrastigma > Tetrastigma voinierianum. The sequence goes on along the minus strand of JAEQBH010003481.1, from coordinate 32,192 downwards.
ACCATCTCTTGCACATGCAATTTGGTTGCTAGAAAAAAAAAACGTTTGGTGAAAACAGAGAGGGTAAAGTATTGAATCTTGGTTTTTACCTTTTATTTTTATTTTTATTTTGATATATTTTTAAACTTATTTTTATTTCCCCACTTTTTCAATATTATTTTCTCTTATTTCCTTCAATTGGCAAGCAAACAAGATTAGAAACATAGTGGGAGTGGGGGGTGGACTTGGTTTATGACCCCAATATGTGCCTAACCTGAGTTCAGAAAAATAAGCTAGTGTTGAGCTAGGGTTGTTGAATCCAGGTTGGGATTGGCTTGAATGCCAAACATTAACACAAACATCCCCAGTGGGTAGGTAGGTTCTTTGTAGAAAATCATTCCTTCAAAATCTGTGGCACAGATACAACGAAAATCTAAAATGGAATATGATTTAGCCTTGACAAATGCTGAATTTCTTAAATATTGTTGCAAATGTTCCAATCCACTCGTACAGTGATAAAAATAATTTCTACTTCTGGACTTGGCGGTGAAACGCTCAATGCTTTCTGTTTCCTTCAAAAAAATCCTCAACTTGCATATTAAAGGAGCAATAAACTACTCAGAGAAATTTGAAGCATACCAAGGTTCATTACATAAGTTGTACTGTATTGTGACTTCTCGTACAAATCTTTGTTGCCGTAATGCATTCTGGAGAACAAAACATCATCAAAGAAGTTGATTATCATTTAGAATAATAAATAGATAGATAAATCAGTATTAATATGATTTTAAAAACCCGCATAGATACAGAATTATGAATGTATCTTGGAGAAAAAATAGCAGCAATCTAGTTAATGTATAATAATAATAAGTCGTCTCCCCAAGGCCTTTTTTTTTTACAGTATTCCCCAAGGCCATTTAGTTTAGCACTAGGAGCATTACAATTTAAAAACAAAATATACGATATTGAGACTATCTGTTGCAATCATGCTTTCAGTTCTCTTCATATCATTTTTGTGTAATTAGGGAGCAAAATTAATATTTCTGCACAATTTTGAGGTTCAAAGCCTCAGGCAGAAAATGGTCCTGAGTAAGCTAAACATTTCTTTATCAATTTCATCATTATTTTGAGGTTCAAAACCTCAAGAAGAATAGCCTGAGTGATGTGCAATGATTGAACAAATTATGAACCAAAAATCTAACAATTTGTCAGTAAAGAACCATCTTCAGATACAAGCCAATTCATGTTTTTCTTTCAAACAATGAAAGACAAACCTAGTCTAGATGTTGCATTTATATGTATGACTCTATAACAAGACAAAAGGGGAAAGAGAAGAACAATGAGCCAAACTCTCAAGCCTAATTCGAAAGATAAAGAGAAGGTCCACTAACCTAGCCTTAAAATATGGAAATTTGACAAAAGAAAAGCCTAAAGACCCAAGAAGGAATAACCCAATTCCTTTTGAACAATTGATCCAATATCAAATATTCATCCAAAGTCACCAACGCAAGTGAAATGATATTAGAAGGGACTCTTAGGCTCGAAATCTTCAATCCAGAAAACTAGGATCATTCGCTTGCCCAAAACAGAATATATGGTCCAATCATTCATTCACACCATGACACCAGACTTATCTAATGCATATTTATCAAATGACTTTTTTGCAAAGCATTTATAGTTAACTTATCAAAGTGTTTGTTTCACAAAAGGGGATACACAAAAACACCACCTTTTGCCTGCACTTACAACCCAACAAAGTTTAATAAACCAACATGGTGCAATGAGCTAACTCCAAAATGCACCTCACTTTATTAAATCGGCTTGTCATAGAAAAGGCATTCTCTTGACATCACCAAAGATAGTCTTTATTAATCAATTGCTGTCCCTAGAATTAGAAAGGAAGGTGACAATGCTTTGAGAATCAAGCTCATGACCACCACACCATTATTGCTGCCTGAAAGTCTGTTAAAAAGAACATATGCAAAACCAGAACAAGGAATTTTGGAAAGGAAAAAAAAAGAAAGAAAATACACAAGTACACAGAAAAAAATGATTTTCATAAAACATGTGATGTAATACCGAAGCAGCAGCTCTCGTAGTCATTGTACGCTCAACAGCCACTGGAGCAAGAGTAGGCTCCACAGTTGATGTATGTTAGGCATGTTCAAGGATCAATGGTCCCCACCCTCCTTTCTTCTTTGTAGGATGAAAAAGGATGTATAAAAAAAGCAGCAAGAAGAACATTAATAATGACTAACAGGAAAACAAATAGGTAGCTTAGGTCAGATTAAGAAGGAATGGCACATTAAATCCAATAGACTATTCTTTAGAGTACAAGCCATTACAAGATACTAATAAAGATGTTTTAATTTGTCAATAATCGATACAGCCTTCTCCATGTATGGTTAGAGCACTGATGACACTTTGACATTCACTACTAAATACACTTGAAACTTCTACAAAATGGAGATAAAGGAACTCAACTAGAGATTATCACCTGACAATGCAGCACCGTTTCAACACGGTAGTTACAACCAATTGCAGCCCCCGGAATGACTCAACATTGTTTCTCAGTAAATGTAGCCTAGAACAAAAAAAGTCAAGAGTTACTAGATGATTACAAGTGCAATGAGCAACATAGTGACTACACACCAAGGAAAAAACAATCAAACAAACAAAATCGCTCACGCCAATCTACCGGGAAGTAAAGAAATTGAGTTCATCAGTACCTAGGTGTATGCCAATTTGGCCATCAATCATGGGGCAAAACTATTGAGCAACTACAGAACATTTTCACAATTCCATGCAAAGAGTAGCTAGTGAACTGTTAATGGAGGAGTAAGACAGGATATAGGCTAAGAAGAACGTAACTCATTCACAGTACAACCAAAAAAAGGAAAAAAAAGGAAACAAAACAGACTACCAAGAAAGAATTAATCACCTACTGGACCTGTTGGTCTTTTTATCTCCTAAAGTTTCTATTGCTGCAAAATTATTCTTTGACAAGCAAACCATTATCCTTTCAATATAATATAGTATATCATCCTTTGCATGACAAGTATTAGTGAAAACTGCTTCACCTGAAGTAATTATACAATATGGAGATGTCAAGCATCATCTAACACCAAAAACTAAAGAAACTCAGGAGTAGCCAGATCTTAACCTGAAGTAAAAGTTTGCACTAAATATTGGTCATCAAAATCATCTAACAATTATTCTATCTAAAACTCCACTCTCCTTTCAAATCTAGACAAAACATGACCATTTGTCCTACGATCAAAGCAGAGCATGACTCTGATGAACTGCAGATAAGAACACACAAAGGACATATATCGCATTCTGCTGATATTTTTAGCAAAATTGATGTATTGTTAACATGGCCTGAGGTACTATTAACATGTGGCATAAGACAGGATACTAGTTTATTACAAACTTACAATCTTGTGGAGGTAAAGAATTCTGGATGCAGCAATGTAGCTCCTGAATAGCAGGTGGAGGAGGAGAAGCCGTTGGGCGACAATAGCCTGTATGCATGAGAACTGAAAGACAAAAAGCAACTATTAATATAACCAATGGCATACCACTCAGTAATATTATCTACAAAAAGCATTAAGGTCTGACTCTTCTTTGTAGAACCACATACCAGCAACAACAAGATCCGTAGTCATCAGTATATACATCTGTCCCTCCATAATTGGCCACCTCTGACCTGTACATGAAGCACAAAGCACTTAAGAGGATTCAAACAGTAAGGAAAAGGAGTCACTAAGGTTTAAGCAGCAAGTTTGCAAGGCAACAAATGATGTAACTTCTACAGTTCTACCCATTTAAAGTAACCGAGATGACAGACTCAGCCTATCAGTCCAGCAACCAGACCTAACCTGACTGATCCTGGTGGGTCTGAGGATGAGTTTTAGGACACCATACTGGGTTTAAAGTGAGTCCAGGTTTCACAATATCCATGGGACTATGAATCTGGGACTATATTATATTGACTAAAAACATAATGCCTGTAACCTTCAGATTATTTCTGTCATACACAAACCCACATGTCTAATCAAGTCAGTTGAGTCCTAAAACCGCTGAGAGTCCAAGCCACAATAACATTCATGGGACTAACTGACTAATATTGTTGATTAAACATAATGTCTTGTAACCTTTCAATAGATTATTTCTGTCATACACAAACCCACATGTCTAATCAAGTCAATTGAGTCCTAAACCCGCTTTCCCTCTTCTCCCAACTCCATCTGCATAACAATTTTCAAACTTCATAAAGCAACTAAACCAAACATCATTGTTTGTACAACTACAGGAATTTCAGAGATTGATCTTACGGCGATTCGTGAGCAGTAACATGCCCGGGCTGGTATTCGACTCTAAAGCAGGGCCATTAGAAGAGCTTTCAACATTTTATCAGCTTTCTGAGAAGATTCATATTCTTTTCCACAATTTTATCAGTTCTGCATGACTCGACTTTATAAACAACAGTGGAGACTTCAGGTTTACCTGCAACTGAAACATTTGCAGGTTTCAAATATAAAAAGCCTGCAAAGGAACCACAATAGTACCTAAACTTGATGATGCCAGATATGGTCCTTCATCATTAAGAAATAACCATAGATCATCCTTAATACTATAACAAATAATATGCTACAACAAACAAAAGAAAGAGAGAGGGATATAGGAAAACACCAACATGCCAGATTTCTTTTTTTTTTTTTTTTTTGATAAGTAAAAAGAAAATGTAGTAGAAAGAGGCATTGAAAAAGCAATCAGACGAAACAAGAGAGAGGAATCTAAACCCCACAAAAATCCAGCCAAAAAAACAAAAAAAACACCCTAAGAACCCATCCAATCAAAGAAATGAACAAGCGTCGTGGGACCATCCATAAAAAAAAACCTTGGTCTCCAACCACAAGAGATGTACAAAAGAAGACTTTAATCTTTGTATAGACAAAACCTCATCCCTAAATACAATGCCATTTCTAGCCTTCCAAACCATCCAAAATATGCACAAAGGACCCGACTTCCAAATTCTTCGCTTGTCTTTGAAGCAAAGGAGCCCGCTACCAAGAGGGAATCCTTTGCCGAAGCGGTCATAGCCCAAAACACCAAATAAAGAGAAAAACAGATCCCACAAGACCAACAATGAAGGAGGAGATGATTCACCGTCTCTTCACTCTCCTAACAAAGAGGACATCAATTGGCAAGGGCCAACCCTCTTCTCTTTAGCTAATGCAAGTTAGACTTCCTCGCAAATTTCCTAAGCAAAGAAAGACACTTTGGCTGAACACAATTCTTCCAAATATTAATTTCAAGGAAAAGAGATGAGGTTTTGTCAGAAGGCTGTACATAGACTTAACAGTAAAAATACCATTTTAGCCCTCATCCACCAAACTGTGATTCTCCAGCCCCTTAAACACCCTGCTTTTCTCTCGAATCCAACACAAAAACCTCAACATCCTCCATCTCAATCATTAAAAGAATTGCAGAAAGGATTCCAGCAGCCCCCACCACTCTAAACCCCACAAATCCTCCACCCAAGCCTCCTTCGCATTAGCAAGAGAAAACAAAGAGGGGAAAAGCAACATACAAAGAACAATCACTACACACCAATCTATCCTTCCTAACTTTGCATCCTCTTCCTATCCCCACCTGACAAAAGAAAACTGGTTACAACCAGGTGACTCACTAAAACTTCTGACAACTCCACCCCAAAACCTCCTTGAATACAAGAAACTGACCCCGCGTCTTCCTCATCATATTTTGTTAGGGAGTTAGTTATTACTAGCTGTTAGGATTAGTTGCTGATTATATTTATTTTGGCACTTAGTTTGTTATTGGTTTGTTAGGATTCTGTTTCACTTGAACTGATTGTATGAGTAAAGCTTGAGATTAGTACAGATAATAACACATGAGAATTCTCTCATCTTTCTTCTCCATTCTCATTCCACTCTCTCTCATCTTTCTTCTCCATCCTCATTCCACTCTCTCTCATCTAGTTCATGATACGTATCAGAGCAGACTTGCTGCTACACTCAATGATTTGATCCTTTCATGCTTCGCAACACAACGAACATGGAGAGGGACCAGTTTTCCGGTGATGGATCTAGTTCCCTGGGTGGTGGCTCAAATTTCCAATCCAATTATTTGAAGACCATCCTCAGAGTTCTTAAGATCAGCATCACTCAGATGGACCAGGTCTTGTTCTTTGTCTCTCAATTGCTACTGTGAGACAATTATCCTTCTTGGAACAAACGAGATGGTCATAGGTTTGTTGGTGAAGAATAAACTTGGATTTGTGGATGGATCGATCCCCAAACCTGTAGGTAATCCCGATCTTCTTAAATCTTGGATGAGAAACAATACAAAGCAATGTTCAACTCCCAACATATTTTCCTCTTAATAACCTTTAATCCACCAAGCCCCTTTTTCATTTGCAAACCGCCAACTCCATTTACACAAAAGAGCTTTGTTCGTAATAGACAAGTTTTTCATACCAAGACCCACAATCCTCCTCTCCGAACAAATAGTGTCACACTTAACTGAGGTTTCCAATCCAACGCCTCCACCCCAAACTCTAGATTTGACTGAATGTCCCACTTGACCTTTCTGGCAATGGAAGAATGGACATATGGAAAAGGAAAACTAGACAGAGTGCTTAACTGATCCCTTCCCACCCTTCTCGAAATATACCGTCTCCATAAGGCCAACCTCTTCCACGAAGCACTCTTCCAGCCATCCCAAATGATCAAAGATTTAAATGGCGCCCAAAGGCAAACCAAGATGGGTGATGGGAAGACTGCAAACTTACAGCCCAGCTCATCAACCAACACCTCCGCATTAACACCTGCCCACTTTGAAACATCTCACTCTTCTCGAGTTAATCTTTAAACCATAACAAGCCTCAAACAACATCAGCAATCAAAAAAGATGAGTTAATTGATCCTGCAACACCTCACAGAAAATCAGAGTATCGTCAATAAAAAGCAAATGAGAGACTTTCTCTCTCTCACAGCACCCCTACCCCAACTTGACAGGCTATCAAGACGCCTCATAAAACATCTTATTGTTTGTCATGTAATTTGAGAAATCATGCCAGATTTCTCATATTACGACAAAAAATAAGAGGTTCTATGGATTTCTATAGAAAATCGTCTAAAGGGTTTAATTTCTTGTTATAAAAAAAAAAATTTTCCACTAGATGCTTCTTGATGTCAGGTGCATCCATAAGTGCTATTGGTCTTCTTTCATTAAAAACTGAAGGTCCTTGCCTTCAAACAGGATATATTACACTCCATAGATTTTATGGACCATAATCTGTGGATGTTCAGCACCAAGTGAGGGGACACAAAAATCAAATGTGATTTACACAGTGCAGCCATTAGTCTGAATTCTTCACAATAGAAGCTATTTACAAGTATCCCACCACCCAAAGAAGAAACTAGAGGCAATCATATAGAAATCTATAAGCAGCGAACCATTGTGGAGCTGATTTTCTTGAGTCACATACCTTCCCCACCCTCCCCTGAAAAAAAAAGGAAAAAGGGAAGAAGAAAACCACCACCACACCATGCAAACGAAGTTCACAGACACATTCCTTAAGCACAGTTGAAGACAATCCTGTTGAGCTAGGAGAAATCAACTCTTCTTGGGAGTTTACTCCTGGCACATCGAACTAAGAATTCAATTGGCTATTCGAACAACTAGCCTCAACCTCACTCAAAGGATGACAATCTGTGGCATGGTTTAGGTTCAAGGTGCTCAAAAGGGAAAGGAGCCAAAAATATGGGGGTTGAAGTAGGTGCACAAAGGCATCCTAGATAGCAAATACAAGAAGATATGATCCTAGATAGCACAAAGATAAATAAAGTTCCACACAAAATAAAGTTAAATGTGAAGCACAAATTCCATGCCCACATTCATTCCTTTCATGATGACTATCCCTGTTCCCTGTAGTTACCACTGAAAAGCTAATGTTTCATCCAAGAAAATCATGAGTCTCTCTCTCTCTCTTTAGATAGTTTGATGACAAATTATGAGATTTTTTTTTTTTTTTTGATAGGCAAGACAAATTATGAGATATTAAGTGCTATAATTTTCTAAAAACTCATGCATAAAATATAGCCTTTTAATCACATCAAGACAGCAAGGGATATAAGTTCCACTTCACACCTATCAAAATACAATTATCAGAAATAAGAAAAAAAAAAAAAAAGAGCAGACAGTATGGCTGCAAATAAAAAATAAATATCGGATGAATGGAATTTTGAAAGCTAAAGTTATTCATCTCAAGAAAAAGGTTAATAATTGCACCAGTGCACAGGTTCCTCTTGTTTTCCAGAAACAGTCAAGTTCAGCTCAATGAAAGAGAATGCAATAGATTGCAGGACCTGCAGTGCAAAAGAAAAGCCACAGACAGAAAATTAGAATGTTTTACCATTTGAAGTCAAGAAGTAAAATTACGTAAGACTGAAAGATAGGCATTCAATTCAAATGTTTCCAAGCAGTAGACATTTCCTAAAAAAGCGACCATCTTTAATAAAGTAAATGATTGTTTGAAACTCAAATAAAAACATTCACCCAACTCGAATCGATACAGTAGCCTCCTCATAAATTCAAGGAATGCAAGCGAAAAGTATTCTAAAATGGACCATATTAGTAAACTAAAATGATTATTTAACACTCAAAGAAGCACTGTTTGTTTAGCTTCAGCTGTTAGCAGCCCTTCTATGCAAATTCAATAAAAGTTTCTAAAAAAGATAAACCATATCTACAAAGTTGGGAAATCAAATTAACTACTAAACAAGGAAAAGACATAAGATAAGTCAATAAACACATTAAAATTAAAATTAAATACAAAAATTTACATGCTAATACCTATAATTACAGTCAGTTTAGTTTTTGGCTCTATAAACTGCACAAGACAACTTAAGAAACTAAATCATCTAAGGAGAAAGGTGAAAGCATGGGAGTATGAGAGGGTGAGGGATGGTGATGAGGATGCATATGGTTCAAGCTTTTGGAAAGCCATTAGGAAGGGTGGGCTGATTTTCCCCTAAAGGACAAGGTCTTCTATTTGGAATGGCCATAAGATTAAGGCGTGACCATTGATTAGAGGAGGCTCTTTTAAAGGATCATTTTCTGGAGCTTCTCATAATGGTGGTTCACAAGGATGCTAGGGTTGCAGATTTCTGGGAAGGGAACAACAGGAATCCTAGGTTCGGAAGGAACATTTTAGACACGGATGTCAACAGTGGATTCCTTGCTGTGGCTCTCCCTTTCTTGGCATTACGGGATTTGGAGAACAAGCTAATATTGGAAATTAAGAAACAGGGATAATTTAATGACTTCTTGTCTTTCATGGATTTCATAGACAGTATGGGAATGGGTTAAATTAACAGAGTAGTAAGTTGTCTTCTGCAGTGCTGTACATGTGTGCATGTAAGAAGTATATAGAAGATATCTAAATATGAAGGAAATAAAAAATTCCATAAGGTACTAACCAAACTAAATTCAATCAATTAAATCCAACACATAGAAGGGTCAGAACGTAAGTCAAAGACATCTTAAATAGAGATCCACGATCTAAATAAAGAGCGTCCCAAAGCTTGATCCAGTGCACCCCACACCCCTAAAATAAACACTCTCAAGGAACCCAGAAATGACCTAATAAATGCATCTAATGGCGAGCCTTCTTGCGTTTCCAATGATAAGGTGCTTGTGAGTAAATCTAAGTATCTAAGATACGAGTAGGCAAATCCAAGTTATGCAAACCAATACCCCCGTCCTCCAAGCTCAAATGTCAAAATTTAGGCGATTTCACAGAGCTGCAACATGATCTATTGATCTCTAAAAACACCATTGGAAGTCTTATCACTTCAATTCTATGGCTCATTACTTTCTCAAATTAAGAAAACTTGTTTCAGTCCAAGAGCTCGACATCCTACATGGTCATAGACAAATACTCAAGGGGAAGAAGTCAAATGAATTCACCTCTTAACAATGAGGCTTCTTGTTTAGTCAATGATACGCAACCTAAGCATCTAAGTATAAAATGCTTCCAAATCCAAGCAGAGCATCCCAAACATCCTCCACTCCCCCGAAGCTAAAATGCAAGCATCGATAACAAATCTAGAATTTGATGACTTTAGAAAGCTTTAAAAACCACCACCATTTTAATCTCTAAACACCACAGAAGCCCTATCATACAAATTCTCTTAAAAACATCAAATTCGAAAACGATCCTAGCGATCTGCAAAAGCACACTATCAATCCCCATCTTGCTTTGCTTCTAGTAGTGACCAATGCAAAATTGACTAGATCTAAACCCGAACTTCAAATGGAAATTTAAGAATCTTTATAAAGAAAAAAAAAAAAAGAAAAGAAAATGAGAAAAAGTGCTTGCTTGAGAGAAGGTGTATGAAGAATCGAGACTCTCGTTTTTCTCTTCATTCATTAAAAAAATAAAAAATAAAAGTGAGAAAAATGTTTTACTTAAAAGAAAGAAGCTCTGGAGTGATCCAAGACAAACAAGGTGCTGATAAGCTTCTCTTTCGCCGTTGAAGAGCCATGATTGGCTAGGTAGATAAAGAGTCCATCTCTCTCACCCATTTTCTTTGAATGATTACTGGGGTCCATCTACATCACTCTCTTCTTTGAATCAATTATGGAGTCCACCTCCATCACCTCTCTTCTTCAGTGATTATGAGTCATATCTCTCTCCTCCCTTTCTATCTTACCCTATCACATAATAAGAAGAAGAAAACCACTAAAAGGGAAGAAAGGTTATTATAGGCTAAATATACTAATAATTCCAAGCGCTGTAAGCGCATGGATAAATTTGACACATGCTTGGTCATATCTTGTTCCATCTACATCAACAGCGTCAAACATGGCTAGATCTCATGAAAGGCACTTACGCTCTGAAAAGATAAATTATTGAAATATCAAATCTCCTTGGGAGAGAGTACACTACTCCCATACACAACAAAAATGAAAACCGTACTTGCGACATTTCCAACACAACAAGATATGCATAGACCATATTAGGCACATCGTCATATCTAATTTCGTCCACATCAAACTTGAGTTCTATACAACCAAATCTCCTCTAGAGGCATACCATCAAGGAAACTTAAAGACGTTTTTACAACTATCATCCTTTTTTTTGATAGGCAAGAACTATCAACTCAAAGACGTCTTTTACAACTACCATCTTACATCATTGTTGTAACTAGCAAGACTTATCAATAATCTCCTATCTGACATTTTCCTTTTATTTCTATAATTTCTTTCACGATTAACAAAAGACAAAACACATGTACATGATTTTAAGATTTGCTTTTTAATTCAAGTTTTTTAAATTACTAAATGAATGTTGAGCATTTTTGTTGTTCATGATGCTTCCACTTGTCCCAGCTTATAAAATCATCACTATCTACGATATAACTTTATTTCTTTCTATAAGGTTGCTTGACATAACATACATTAAACTCATGACAGGTTTCAACGTTAAATAATTGTAAAAAACAATTAAATGATATCTCTGATAATATATGGTTCTTGTTTATTATGGAAGTATTATCAGTTCTATTCTTACACACATTTACATATTTAAATATCATAAAGTAGTTCTTTAACGAGTGTTAAAAGATTAATGTGTGTTTATTATGTCAACTCTATTCATTTATCTTATAGAAGATAAAAATTACATTCTGAATGAACATCATGATGAACAGATGGAAAAAATATATACTCTTAGAAGTTTGAATCTTTATATAAATGGAGTGTGTTGTTTTTCAGTAAATCATGACAATAAGTTGAGTTTATTACCAGATGACTGATGAGAGGATGAATAACATAGGCAGTCTAGCAAAGCGTTGCAAGGTGAATTTATCATATTAGCATAAGGAGGGAAAGGGATGCGAGCCGGTGGAAGAGCTTGAAAGAAATATCATTTAATAAAACCAACCTATTATAGAAAGTCCCATAGGTAAACATAGAAAATAATTAATACATATTGTAAATCCATCACAAGGTTAGAATGAGCATGTGCCAACTTTGATGCAAAATATTCTTGCTCAATTTGCTTATAGGAGAAAGATTTTCATCCTGTCTGATTTTATGAATCGGATAGAGTGCAATTTGATGGGACTGAGAATTTTTTTTTTTTTCTATCCCTTTTCTAGGCACTTTTCAGCAATGTTATACATTTAATGCCCTTATTGGAGTTTTTCAATATGAATTAGCAACCCATCAAATTTCAAAACGACTTATTTGTTTCTTATACCCAAGTTATTTGTGTTTATACAATGAAATTGTTGAGTTAAGTAACACAAATATATCCCCGAAAAGAAATTAGAATTTTACTTTTTCTTTATGGATAAGAAAACAAAGAAAAATATATTAATTGCTTTAAATTTACTTTAACAAAGCATCTATACAGGGTAAATCCTACAAGAGGAAAACCTGATATACCTCCTTCATAGCTAAATCCTGCCAACTGCAGATCAAGTAAAGATATTGATCTTTTTGCTTTATGTACATCATGACCCATGACAACAGCTTCTATCGAAAAAGCTCTTAAAATCATGAACCAGTTGCTCCATATTTTCTAATGCTCTTTTGTTCCTTCCAGCTGTCTAAAAAATTTAGACATTTATCCATTTCACTTGAGCTTCATTAATGGTGTATAATTTAAAAGATTAATTAACAAGATTTTAAAAGAATTATAATAAAAAGCAATATTGATCCAAAGAGCAAAGGCTCCCCCAAAATACGCTGAGGTATACGAAGAGACAAAAACCCTCTAACTGCCTGTAACGTCAAGTCAAAATCATAAATAAGTGTTATCAACAACATATAAGTTTGCCACGACACAAAGTACCACAAAAAAGTAACTTTCATTCTATGAGCGCAAGGGGGCTTCATCCTCGAAAGCCACCCCTATTCCTTCCTCCATAAGGTACGGAATAAGGGACATCATCTGAATTCTCTTGTGTTTTACGCAGCATTAGCCATTTGCCAAGCGAGGGGAGGGTTTGACAGGCTTGGGTGAAAGGGAAAACCAAACTAATAACAATAGCCCAAAAGATTTAAAGCATCTTAGCTCTTAGGCAATGAATAAGCAAGTGATCAACAATTTAAAATATAATATGTGAAAACACAATTGTTAAACCATTCTCAAAGCAGGTATAATCATGAAAGTCATTTCCTTTCCTATACCAAAAGGAGATAAACAAAATTAGGTCATTTCAAAATATCCAAGGGCGCATAAATATTCTACGGGTTGCACTTGCATAGAATAGAGATAGAAAGAGATATTAAGAGGCAATATGCTGACAAAAAAATTGCTTAGGAACGACTATATAAAAAAAAAGAAGAGAGATCCAATGTTTATTTTCAAAAATGTTCTAAATAGAGACTAAAAGGCATACTAAACAAGACCCTTCATCACTTTTATATGAACCCCCCTCATTCAAAGATGGTTACTATAGAACATGAATTAATCACCTTTCAAACATTCTCAATTTTGAAAATAATACTCTCATATCCAATCAAGACAAGACCTTCCATCTAAACTCTTTCAGTCTTTTCCTCCTATTATCTTAAAATAATTTAACTCTAATTAATTCATAAACCACTTATGAAACAAAATAAATAAACCTCTTAACTTTTAGAATGTGTTGCTATAGTCTTATTTGGCAGCTCTTTCTCTGAATATATTCAATATATATATATATATATATATATATATATATATATACTCTCCTCTATATATATATATATATATCCTTTCAAAAGGAAACAAAACAGATGAGTAGAGGGACAATTTTTCAAAAACCACTTTCGTAATATTTTATCATCCCGAGGGCGAATCCTCCAAGGAATGAGAAAAAGTTATATCTCACATTTCCAAAGTGATTATTTCTTACTTATCAAAAAAAAAACATTTCAGGAGCAGCGATCATTTACAAAATGGAAAGGACTAGGAATCAGCAACTTAAAACAGTTTTCTCACAAGGATTGTTGCCTTGTTTGACACTTCTAGTTATTTTTCTTGTTTGCCTCTATCAAGACCATAACAAAATAATACAATACAACGCTTACAACACAACACAGATCTTTGATGTTTCATCATTTATATTCTCAAAAACAGAAACTGGATGGAACCACCATGAGTGTAGGAATGGCATATAGCAGCCTTTTTCATACAAGATGCAACATGTCGCATGTCATGATTGGGGTTGATTATTTCTCCCCATACAATAAAACAAGAAACGACAATGTGCGAAGTGTTCAGCATCAATGAGCCTCAACTCTAGCCATCGTCCCGATCTTCAAACCATCCTACATCTTTGATGATGGAATATTATGATTATCACATGCACCAAGGCCATTGGCCGCTGTATCCACGTTCCAACTCAGCTAGGCACAAAGCATCTAGAGTATTCTATTAGACACCTTCTTAAGTGAAGCATCCCACGATACAGTGGTGTGTATATTCACTTTGTTAGATGTATGCGGAGATGGTCATTCAATGTATCCTCTTGATGGGTAAGAAGTCCAATGAGCTGAGAAGAAAATACTATGGAGTGATCACACATTTTTGTAAGTGGAGCATAACCTCCGACTTTGTCATGTTCAAGGTGACCCTCCCCTTCAATCAACTTATCAAGTGATTGTTCCCATTCTAAGATGGCAAGAAGAACCTTGACATTCTCATAAATAAATATCAATACCTTATGAACATCTAAGGAGCTTGCCATAATAGCAACCGTTTACTCCCACCATTAGGAATCCATAAATCACCTGGACTTCACTTATCAAAAATAAAAAATCACCTGGACTTGGCCATAGAGAGTGCAATCAAGCTCCTTGAAATTCAAGAACCATGGGTGGGTCCAAAGGGCCCTGCCATGGTTGAGTTTCCCAATTATTCAAGGAAAAAAATTAAATAGAAAAATCAAGAGATCTTAATCCACTCCCCAAAGCTTAAACCAACGTAAAAGCCTTGAATTACCATTGAATCATTCAATTT
Source organism: Tetrastigma voinierianum (assembly GCA_016808115.1). NCBI lineage: Eukaryota > Viridiplantae > Streptophyta > Magnoliopsida > Vitales > Vitaceae > Tetrastigma > Tetrastigma voinierianum. The sequence goes on along the minus strand of JAEQBH010003481.1, from coordinate 17,167 downwards.
ATTGTACACTCTCATCTGATGAGAAAATAGAAAACAAAATAGTAGAATCTGTCATATCAACCCTTAGAATTATTTAAGAACCTTCATAAGCCCCTTCCAACTAGCATTAAGAACCACAAGATGGAACATGAGACTTCACCTATCTAACCCCTTCTTCTGAGTTTCATACAAGAAAAAATAAAAGAAGGCAAAACTAAAAGCTTGTGGTCATTCTACATATTGTTGCATCATTTATAAAATGAGGAGTCTTATTTGTATTTATCTTGGTTCCTTCATTCCTAACAAACATTCTTTAATTTAAAATTTTGAAATTAAAAGAAAAAATCTAATTAAAAAATTTAATAATTAATGCTTTCCATTTCATTTCTTCAATAAGATCTATCAAAAACAAAAATTCATTTCTCCAAAAAGAGCCAATTCTAGCTTAAATCAAGAATACAAACTAGAGATAGCTTATTTTATAATTATATAATCCTAATCATATAAGATTACGATTTTTTAACAATCTTCTCAACCATTTTAGAATTCTAAAGATGCATCACAGTGTTTGTTGCTATTGCATTTTTACTTAAACAATTAAAGGGATTTTTTTGGTGTTGAAAATGGTTAAGGTTATTGAAAAAAGCTTTTTTCTTTCCTGAATAAAAGAGATGCATTACCATTCTGTGCATATATGAAAAACAGAAAGTATAATTTATGTGAAGGGAGTGAACACTAGTTAAACAATGTAGCCTTGGTAAATCCAATGAAGAATAAGTCAATCATATTTAATTCATTCAGACAAACCGCAGGATAGTTGTAAGTCATATCATTGAACATCACATTTAGTTGAAATGAGTGTTACTTTCATAAAAGATCTTTTATTAGTTGAAAGTTTTGGGGACTAGATAAGTGGTGAAAGGAAGTTTAACTTGGCTCCCTCTGTGAATGTTTTAAATACTGGAGACCAAACAATTGAATTTTTAATCATGATGAAAGGCTGTGAGGAGAATGTCATTAACTGAATAGTCACGAGCCCTTTTGGGTATGGAAAATTTTACAGGGTTGAGATTTGAATTGTAGATACCAAGTTCAGCTCATTTAAGCCATGTTATAGGGAATTTGACGCTCCTTGTTTGGAGCCTCACGAATGCCCTATGCATCAATTGTGCCGCGTGATAACATGCTTATGTAGTTTTTGTTCACTTATCAACAAAAAAAAAGTATAGATAAATAAATAAATAATAAAACAAATAAAAAAATAAGAAGGTTGAAAATCTAATGATAAAACCAAAGCGTAAGGAAGTTAGTATCCACTAGGTTTGGTTTTTTATTAAATCCACTGTTTGAAGATATACAACTAGACGTATATCTGTGTTTGATCTTTATAATGTAGTATGGAGAGGATCTCACACATAGAGAACCTTATAGCGATGAGCTGGAAAAATTATCAAATAGATAAATAAATGTGTTCATCCAAGATCAATGTAGCTGCAGACAATAGACTACAAAAGAGTAGGATGCGGGAGCTATCCACACATTGGGGATTCTATTTTAAGCATGATTCCCATCCCTGTAATCATACACAAACCATAACTCCAATTTTAATAGAACCCGCATTCTCAAGAATATACTAGGCATAGTTTGCCATAAACAAGTGTTTTGTGTCCCAAGGATCCTATACCTGAACGGACATCAGGGGCGAAATGTTTGGGTAATGAATAAAGATTCAGCAAAAATTAACACGATTGATAAATTCAAATTATTAATTATATTCAAGAAATTAGGTCATAACTTAAGGTATAATTCCTTCAAAATAATAAAATTATCTTATATTTCTGACACCTCCTTATAATAACCTCATTGATATGCATTTCAGTGTAACAATCACTCCAGAGGCTAAACACAAGCAAAAGAACCTACTTAGGCAAACAAGACACTTTTTTTATAAGGTGAGGCAAGGCAGACAATTTAGTTTAAAACAGTATTAGTAAGTTTATTTAAGGACATAACATGGATCATGAGTATAAATGCATATGGACTATATGAAATAATGCAGTGTCAATATTCTAGACATGCGCATTTAATACCAGGAAACTAAGAAATATAATAAAGACATACCTTCGATATCAAGACGAGACCTACGATTTGCCATTTAGAGGACTTCCCTCCCAGACGACATCTCTTGATGTCTCCATAAGTTAGAAAACTTCTCTCTCTGTCTGTACCACCCTTCAACATCTCACAGCCATCATCTGACTCTAATCATAAACCCTACCGTTTTCTGGGTCTATCACCTTCTCCATCAGCATCCTTTCTTTTCTGTTCTATCCCTGTAGCTTCCTGTCAGCATGCTGGCCATCAAAGTCTTTTGTTTCTTTTGCTCCGGATGCAGGATTTTCGAGCTCAGGCATCTCACGGATCCATCCATCACTTCAGCGTCTGCCCTATAGACCATCTTTTCTCCACTCATTCATGCTTCTCTCTTGTGATCCCTAGCACCTCTCTTTTGGCCTTTCTTTGTCTTTTGGGGCATCCTTCCTCTCCCTCTCCACCTCTCCACTTCTCTTTCTTCCCTGCTCAGATCTTTACCCTCACCACTGCTATTACCTACATAAGTTGTTATTCCGGCGATCACTCTGTCTTATCTCGCTTACTAGATGTTGATGGTTTTGTCTTACTTTCTTCTGTCCTTCTCAGCAGACTTGTCTTCAACCATTTAAAGTGATGTTGCTTATTCTCCCCAGCAGCATGTGTTTGTACTCCCCTGTCCTCCACAGGAGACTAGAAGCTCCTTTCCACTCAGCTGTACCTTGCCATAAATTAGGCCGTGAAATAGCAGGATTTACATTCCCGCCTGGGGTTTCCGAATAACGTTTCCCTCGATGATACTCCTTGGATTCTTTCCAATTCAAGTGACTCGCATTTCCCGAACCAAAACCCTCTTTCTCCATCTTCGAATCACCGTCAAATTTCACTTCTTTATTGCTATTACTACTAATAACATCATCACCCCTACACTCGAAACCCTTCTGCGACTCCCTCTCCCCCTTGGAAACATCACCCTTAACATCCGAACCACCACCAGGATGATCGGAATGCTGAGAATCCGGCATTCTGTACATCGACATAAGTGGCGAATCTTATCCGAATCCGCAGTTGAGAACTGGGGATCTTGGGACCAGGACCAATTCAAAAAGCCGAATGATTATACGAATGCGGAGGATGGGAATGATATTCATTACCAACAGCGAGGACAGGACTGGGTGCAGACGACGACGATGGGTTCAGCTTCCCAGCAATGCATTTGCCCGGAATCTTCATGTGGATGCTTAAAAACACCGGAGGAATGCCCCAACAGCAGCACCACCAACACCACCTCCTCGCGCCGCCGCCACCGCACCTCGACCTCATCATTGAGTCCTTTTGGGAACACCACTCATGCTTAATTAATTCAACAAAAACCTGAGGATAGCCCAAAATAAAAAAATCGAATTTGTTGATTATCAGCAGAATTGTAACCCTAAGGGGTGATGAGGGTGGATTAGATAGAAAACCGGAAGAAGAAAGAAGAAGCGAAAAGAAGAGAAGAGAGGATGGAATACCAAAAGCAATAGGTATGTGGCAATGAGAATGTTGAAGGAGATGGAAAGTGAGGGAAGAAAATTCAATATGAGGCTCTCATCTTTTGTGCTGATTTTGAAATAGTAGCATATTCAAGCGCAAGGAGTAGTTTATAACCAGGTTTGGACCGACCGACCCTCTTACTTTGGGACTATCTCATAAGATTGTTTAAATAAAAATTTCAAGTTTTATTAAATTCTAATAAATTTTTTATTCATTTCATTTATCAAAAATCTTGAAATTATTTTAAATTATGTTGATGTTTTCTAACAGAAAAAAATCAAAATAAACATCTTAATAATGTAAAAAATTAATTCCTATCATTTTCTTTGTTTAAGATAAAATAAAAATAATGATATTTGATCTTGTTTTCTGCCATGCATTTCATAGACATTTTTTAAAAATGTATATATTATTTGTGTTCTATAAAGTCAATAAAAATAACAATATCTTGAATTATATAGTGAAACTCTTACAATTTTGTTTGTTAAAAATAGAAAAGACAGACATGCCAAATATTCTTAGTTTTATTTTTGATAAAATACTAAAAACTTTTGTTACCATCAAAATGTTTTTATTTAAGTATCCTACCATTTTTTTTTCACTTTTACTTGATTATAAATATTTGAAATATGTGTGTCCAAACATGTTTACTGAAAGGCTAAACATATACACACCATAGTATGTGCAAAGTGCCAAGTGATGATTAGTTGGAAAATTGCAGATCATGAATGGTGGGACTACTAAACAAACGAAGATTTGGGATGGAGGAGGAAAGGGAGACATTAGTCAGATGTTAGAGTTAAGCTCTTTTTGTGGGGTGAGTTAAGCCATAGTTGTACCACCATTCGAGGCCATGTATATATTCCACAGTGTGGTCTTTCATCTTGCTGTTATGGAGAGAGCGATGATTCACCTTCTATGGGAGAACATTCACCTTCTACGAGAGGCGACAATTCTTCCCATAAAGATAAAAAGTTTAATTTTATTTCTAAAAACGACTTATTCTTCTTTATGTAACTACTTTCCCTAAACGGGTCATTGTCAGGAGTGCCTTCCTATCTGGCCAGAGGCTGGTGGATCGATTCGAGAACATCTACTTATATCATGGACAAATTTAATGGGCAGCCACTGCAGAGTCGACCTGATAGGAAGCATCTCAAGTGAAGGGGCATCCGGGCATTAGGGCGCCTTGGGAGAGGAGGCATTAGGGGTGAGAGGTGAGAGGTGTCCGGCACCGGGAGAGCCCGCCTCGAACGCCTCGCCTATTCAACGGTCCCGGCCCGATTGCCTTGTGGTCCGGTCTCATCGCGGCCTTGGTCGGGCCGGTTGGCAAGAGGAACTGAGCCCGGTCCAATGGTACCCACAATGCCCCCATTTTTCCTATCGGGGAGGGTAATTGGCTACCAGCTTGAAAAATAACAAGCTTGACCGGTCATATCATAGTGGAATAGTGTAATTCATCAATGTCATGGATTTCAATGTGAATTTTGTAACTTTTTGAAACCGGCATTAGACGCCATATGGTCGCTGAGCGATCCCGAGGCTGTAGGCCGCTATAAAGGCCAGTAGGTGAGGAGGTCGGGTCAGTTCCACCGGTTATCCACGCTCGCCGCAGAAGGATAATCGAATGTTACAAGACCTCTAATCGGGATTACGGATGAAGGATGATTGTGTTCGATCATTTGAGCGCTTCTAAGCATGGATCTGCCAGAGATCGTATGGTTCGAAATGAGCCTAATTGTTCTAGGGGTCTGGGTGGTTTTAAACTCTTGAATGGAGTCCAAGGACACCCCTCGTTGAATCCCGCTGGATCGGGCCTGCTTCCACTTCCTTCAACCCCATCACCATTCAATTCTCAGCCTCTCGCAGCTGTTCCATCTCCATCTTTCCTCTTTTCGCCTCCGCAGCAGCCTTCTTTCAACCCCATCTCCATCTCTTCCCTTCTTTCGGGCCTCCGGGCAGCTGAGCCTTTCTTAGTTCCTGCGACCTGATGCCTCGTCGCTTTTGTTCTCAGATTTCGTGTTTTTGCGGAGTTACGAATATTATTTGTCGTGGTTGTAATATGATCGGGTTGGGCAACAAGCATCGCTATGTAATGCCAACACCTTTCGTAATTAATAAAATCATAGCTTTTTTAACCACTTAGTGTCTTATCTCCTCGTATGACGTATTCTAACATTCCCCGTCTAATTCGAGGCCTGGGCTGAATATTATAAACTCATAACGGGCCTACTAATCGCCTCCAAGAGAAGGGCCCCAGCTCGCTCCACCTTAGCTCAACGCGGCCCCAAAGCGCCAACCGTCATGATGGTTGAAACCCCTGACGCACGCTTAGTCATCTGCCTACATTAAATGCGACCGTAGGCTCTGTGCATCCAGATATATAGATAGACATCATTAAGTCGCATTTTTCCCTTCTCGTTGTTTTAGGTTTATCTGCTTCTCTTCTCAAGGATTATCCAATGCGAATAAGCTTCTGTAACTCTCGCATCGTCATGGCCATCACAGGCACTGCACTTCATTTCTCGTAATCCACTGCCGCCCTTAGTAATGTTAACGTGGTAAATGAACGGTTCCTACCGTAAGAGTCTCAGCCGGAGGAGACATGGCTTAAAAATTTATTCAATCAGGCGGTCCCACTGGCTCGGGTATGCTCGTACTCACCAGTATATGGCTAGAGTCTAATATTCGCTTTCTCCATTTGATCTCGCTTGTAGAATGGTGAGGGGTCGTGAAGAAACTTCCACGCAGTGGTATTCCTTAGGGCGCCTGGCAACGCCTTCTCGTGTGTTAGCATCATCTGCCTCTCGATTTGATGGAGTAGCTAATGGCTATCGCGAGGTGCCCGACAACATCGACCTCCTAAGCACGGAGAGGACTCGACGAGTCTACCTTAGGTGGAGAACATAACGGTGTGTTTTACTCTGTGAGCACCTTGCAAAATGCAGTGCCACGCCTTCCGTGCCGGCCTCTAGTCAAGGCCAGATTTCACCCGGCGCCGCCTCTTATCCACCCCAACGTCATTCAGATTTCGACAGGTGTCATGCGGTTAAACTGACGATATCAACCTCGACCTCTCATCGGTCGAGCCGTGTATAATTTATTTTATGAGAATAAAGAGTGGCGCCTCGGACAGTTCAAGTGCCTGCTCAATCCTCGATCAGTTGTTAACTGCTCCCAACTCACCTAAGATGAGGCGAAAGGAGTGTTAGCGTAAGGACCCCAGACGAGTCCTGCCCCGCTTCCGCTTAATATCAACCGTCTCAATCTTTTTCCATGTGTGTGAACAGTTGGGGACTCGTTCTGACAAATTCTTTCCTAGATATTTAGTATGTGATGATGGACTAACCTCGTCAGTCGTAGTAGCGTTTGGGCGAGGAAGGTCAGAACCTGGTGGATAATGAGTCGTGAAAATTCGCCAGATTCCTCGAAAGGTGAGCGCCATTACAAGGTTCTCCCGGCTCCGTATAATATATATCCTAAGAAGGAGGCAAGAACCCGACCCCTTACACCTTGGCCATTCCTCAACCACGTCTCTGACATCGTGAAGGGGAGCACTTGTCATTGGCCGACCTACGACGTCCGATTTCCGCCGAAAGTAAGGCCCATTCCGGCGGGCCCGCAGGTCGAGGCATCAAGTTGGGTGTAGGGTGCTGGGAGCGCACCGGGTTCGTCGACCTCCCCTAGTAAGGATTCTAGTTCTCATTTTAACCCGGGTTCCCAATGAGGAACCGTATAGCCATCCCGAAAGGCTGCTCACTGAAAGCCGGCCTGGGATCTACCCCGAGCGATAAAGATTGAACGGAGGCAAGTGTACCGGCGACCTAAACACGCCCCGGGGTCCAAGAGGGAGGATTTCTCGCCTCCCGGGTTAGTGCAAACATTTCCAAGATTCAAGGAGGAGGAACTGAGAAAAGGATGACGGTCGCTAGACTGCCACGCCGCCCCGCAAGAGGAAGCGACGCCGAGTTCGGCAGCGAGTCTCGACACGCCCTCGCCCAGCCGCGGACCTAGTCGTTCGCTGTTGAGGGAGGATCGAGGTGCAAAGCCATTATCATCCCCTAGCTCTCCGACCTGGGCCCACATATCAAACGGAGTTTACGGGGTCGCCTAGACAGAGTCGAAAGAGGTCGATCCTGGCTCGAAAGTGAGCTCTCGTGTGATCCCCCTTCCGACCAGGCCGCGGGTCAAACCTAGTAGGTCGGCGGTATGGTCCGGCTACCAAGGCCCACATCACGAATCCGACATAACCAACCTTATGCTCCTCCGCGTGGGCCAAAGCCTCCGAGAGTGGAAGTATTGGCTCCTGGGGTGGACGAGGTGAAGTGGCATCATGGTCGCCGAGCCTTCCGCCTGGGGAGATCCACTGGGCCGGACGGCATTACTTCGAACACCTCAGGGGATCCAAGCATTACGCTCTGACGTGAGCCGTCAGCATGGGCCTGTGTGACTACCTGCGAGCGTCTTGGCAGGACCCGAAAGAAGACATCGAGCTGATTATTTCGATGATTGATAGAAATCCGCAATCCTAACTACACGCTCACCGACCGAATCAAGAAGATAGTTGAGTTTCGTTATGTGACATTGGGCCGCTAATGTTTGATTTATACTCCTAATGGGTTTCTTTGTAAGCGTCGTTGTCGCTATTCTAACACGGCGTCAAGATCACGAGTTCGAGTCTCTACGAGGATGTCGAATCCACGCGACTATATGTCCAATGGGAATGGTCAAATGAGATGCAAAGTGCTTCATTAAAGGAGGCAGAAATGGGCGTGTCAGTCGTCTGGAGCTGGGGCTAAAGAACTACCGAAAAGAGCATCCTCGCGTAGGCCGAGAGGGACGCAAAGACGCCCCACTCGGGGCAAACATGGCCAAGTCGAGGTCGAGGGGGCCGTTAATACCCGAGCACAGGTGGAGTCTGAGCTTACCCGGGTTCAACGTGTCGTAGCTGGCCATGAGGGCGCCGCATGAAAGCGAGTCGCAGCGTGAAGTCGCGAAGGCATCGTCTCCCCGCAAGGGAGGCTTGTAAGGCGGAGGAGAAAGCAACCATTTGGACGAGCGACTTTCCTTGATTCCACTGGGGCCAGGGACCTTAAAATATGATTTTGTCGCCCTCAGGAAAAGGCACATTCAGCGATAGGCGATGGAGGGCGAGTTTGATGCGGCTGGCGACCGCATTTTGTTCAACTATGGCTATGGTTGTTGTGTTTTTTACACCGCGATGCCATGGGAACAAGCCTCGGATCCGGATGGAATGTCGGATCCTTCAATCCGGGTTAACTCCCGGAGTTTTTAGCCCTCGTTGCCCCCTGAACACACCGTCCTATTGTTCGACCGGATCCGGCTCTTTATTGCGGGGAGGAACGCTCGAAGGAGCACCACGACCTCCGTTGGAGAGGGATTTCTTAGATGGGTCTCAGACGCGTCGACGGCGGGGTCAAGGATGCCGCTACTAATTAGGAATTGAGTGCTTTTCGGGACGATACTTGAACTGTTCAGTGTTTCCGCATTAAACAATTTACATCCCTTTTTGTTTCTTCATTACTTTTTGTTTGATGCCTTGTTGTACGTTCCATACAGTTGTATGGAAATTTTGGATGGGATGCAATTGTGTTGCCGGATAGGTCATTTAGCCAGTACCAAGCGGACTTGGTGAATGTTAGGCGGATAGGTCGTTTTCTTTGCGCCATCCAGGGCTTTTAAATGGCTTGACTATATGCAATCCATCTTTGGGCGGATAGATCATTAATTTGTACCATCCAGGGCTTTGCATTTGACCCATTCAAATCATTATCTATGTTGGGCCGGATAAGTCATTTTACTGCGTCATCCGGGCTTTTGCATTTGACTAGCTAGACGTTATCTATCTTTGGTAGGATAGGTCGTTTTCTTTAACGCCATCCGACTTTTAAATTTGACCCGACTAGGCGGCGTATCCTGGGCTAGGCGGAAGGTCATTCTTGTCGCGATCAGGGCTTTTAAGTCTACAACCGACTAGACGTTATCTATGCTGGGCCGGATAGGTCATTTTACTATGTCATCCGGGCTTTTAGGTTGGACCCTGTATAATGAAAAATATACGAAGACATATGAGTCGGCAAAAATAATGATATGCTTTTATTGATAATACCTTCTTAGGTGCATGGCATTCTGCATTCTAGGTACAGGGGTTCCATCTGTTTTATCTATAGCGTAGGACCTGGCTTCACCGGTTCGCGTCACGACATAAGGTCCTTCTCACGATTTAGGTTGGGATTTTCTGTATTAAGTGCGATATTTTGAGAAACTTTCCTCGAGAACCAGTTGCAGAAACGAAACACTCGAGGCTTAACCCGTTTGTTATAAGAGTTCGCCAAGCGGCGTTGGTAGGAGGTTATGCGGATTGTTGCGGCTTCCCGCTACTCATCACTCATGTCTAACTCCTTGGCTATTGATTCCACATTTTTTGACTTGGGCGTAGCTGTTCGGATGGTGGGCAGTCTAATTTCGGTGGGGATAATGGCTTCCATCGTGAGTGAGCCTGAACGAGGAGATGCCCGGTTGGCACCGGGTGAAAGTAGTCTGCCCAGGCTAGAGCGGCCAGGGGAGTTCTTCTACCCATTTCCCATTGACGAGTCTAACCGCTTTCAAGGCGTCAACAAGGTTTTGTTGTTAGGAGAAACACGCTTGCCATTGCTTCAGGGATACCGGGGTAGAATATAATTTTTTATCTTCAACTCTGGCAAAGTCTGGTAGACTCGAGGTACATCGGCGAGGCCCGTTATCGGACACGAGCCAGACTTGGAATGCCGAGCCGTGAACAATGTTTTCAGTGATAGGCCGAAAGCGTGATCGTAAGATCGTGCGCCTATGTGCATGATGCCGCAGCGTCGCCTCGAAATGCTATAATTATTGCCTAGAATACGGATATCGATCACGGGGAGAGTGTGTTGACCTCTTGAAATTGGCCACATACAACATTATACGGACTTAAACTGTGAATGACCCAATTTAATAAGGTGTGAGATTAAACTAAACTAAACTAATTTATCTTAGTAAATCATTGTGTTGTGGAGACTAGGGCTTTGTCTCCCCCTGCCACTTTTGATGGATTACTACCTAGAGAAATTACTATTCAGTCTATTCGCGACTTATTGATGGCGGGGTGATCGTGCCTACGAGATACCCTCTCTTGAGGAATTAATATCAGCTGTCTCACTAAGCGAGTTGGAGTGTATCTCTACTGAAGCTAATCTTGAAGCAGCTTAAATGTTCTAACCTTAATCTCCACCCTCGGAATCGGGATATCTCTATTTACCGAATTGACCGAGGGTCGCTCTATTAAGATCCCTAGGCGTCCTCATCTCTCGATCTCGGATACCCAGCAAAATCATGCCAATGTTGGCTAGACATCGCATGTATATAAATCACAGATATAGAGCATATACTAATAATTCATAACTACTGAATATAAAATCAAAATCTTAATCCATGCAATCGTGACAAGGTTCAACAAAACCCTATATGTGAATCTAGAACATACTAGACTTGGTTATACACGTAATCAATCTATAAACCATCATCAGTTTTTTAGAAAAGAAGAAAATACAAAAGCAAGTCTCTTCTCTATTTGATTGGTCGCCGCTTATGCTTTTCCGTGTTTCATTCAGACGCTGATCCTCGATTTTCGGGTCCTTGCTTTTAATGATGTTCAGCAGAATCGTGACCGACGCTGACACGCTTCAACGCCAATGACGCTGAGGCCGCGACGCTGAGGCGGCCGCGACGCTGGTTTGTTGATTTCTTCTCGGCCGGGACCGACGCTTGGGCCCCAGCTGACGCCCCGCCAAAAAATTTTATGCTCTCTTCTCCTCGTCCGTGAACCCAAAATCGCCCGCTCCACCGCTATTCACACAAATGCAAGAACTGTGATATCGGCTATAAAATGAGTATTTAACAGAAACAGAGCTAAAACAATAAGACAGACGTATGGCATTAGTGTTTCTTGTGCACTATCACACACCTAGCTAGCTTCTTGCTTGTCCCCAAGCAAGAACTGACTCTAAACCGGACACACAACCTACATATTATACAACCTAACACCAGGATTGTGATGCACATGCTAACAGACTAAGGATCAAAATGGACCGTCTCACCAATCTTGCCTTTATGTTCAAATTTCAGGGGATCCGTAAGGGTGTTCGACTTTCGAAAGAATTCATTTGAATGCGGTGCAGTTGACAAGCGCCTCAACCTCCGAGGTATTCAATAGCCTTGACCAAAAAAACTATGTGCATTGAATACGTGCCCTCTAGCATATACCTCGATTTCGACACCCCCAAACTTGAGTCTGCAACCCACCTAGTCAAGAACTGAACTTTACTTTATGGAGGAACGCATCGCTTCGAGTCATTAAACATACTCTACGCTTATGAAAGAAAACTAGTGCCCGTAAGTTTATGTTATGTTCCCGTGAAAGGGATTAGCCGGGTGGCTCCCCCACCGCTGGTTAAGGGCACCTGACATTTAGTTCCCACACTCCCGAACACTCAACTAAACCTAAAGGCCCTGTCGTGGAAACTTCCATCTCTCGTCCCCTATAACGGGCTGAAGTCACTGCTCCTAGCCGTACTGCCTGCATTAGGCTTGAAAGGCTTCTGACTGCCCGGGATTCCGATTAGAAGATCCCCACTTATTCTCACTCATGTTTCTTCTTTTTCTTTTTCTATTTTTTTATTTTTTTTATTTTTTATTTTTTTTATTTTTTATTTTTATAACTCTGGGCTCGAAGGCAATCCTTTTATTTAGGGTGTCCCATCACTGGTGCTTAGGGGAGACTCCTAGGATTTGTCAACCTAGTAGCCTGACTCTCGCGCCTACATACCCTAGAGGTCATCTCGCAGCGAGCGTGATAGGCTCGTTGAGAAATGGTTTCTTGAGTATCCCGGAGGTGATTCACTTTGCCTCCCTACCTATTCAACCTGAAATTCCCGAGCATTTAACACGCTACGAATCCTTTCTTGATTTATACTATGTTCGTCCATGATTATTGTGGACTCGGTCAAAAGAGATCCTTGACTCTCAAGCATGGCATCACGCACACACTACCTAAACACTCTCAACGTCAACATATCCTAATACTAGGGACTCCTAGTGACTAGAAACAACAAAACAGAAAAATGACCTACCATAAAAAAAACATAAACTAAACACAGGACTCGACATACTAAAGTAAACAACACAAACCTAACCTAAACTAAAGCAGGAACACGAAAGCAAAATGGCCCATCACAAAACTATGCCAACCTAACAAAACTCGATCACCACCCACACCCCCCTAAACAGAAGTGGGTAGTGCCCCCACTGGCTATGAAAGAATAAGAGAGGGTGGAGGAAACTTCCCTGGTGATCGGTCGTGTCACTGCGGTGGCGGTGGCGCGTGGTCGGTGGAGGCGAGAAGCCAAAGGAAATGTGGTCCTGTAGGACCTGGGTCGATTCGAGAATGGTTGCTTGGTTAGCCAAGACGGTACGCATATTAGCTCGGAGGGCCTCTACATCTTGGGTAATGAGGACTCGGTGCTCCTGGGTCTCATCCCAGAAAGCATCGAAGCGGTCAATGAGGGCAAGCATCGGTCCTCAGTCGTGGCGGATCGATTTTCGGGCCTCTAAGGCCTACTGCGGGGGTGGAGGGTGAGTGGAAGACTCGCCACTACCTTTGGGATCAACCGGAGGTCAAAGCGAGCCCGATACTCTCAAGCTCATCCTCGTCCAAGGGTTCATCACCGAGTCAGACACTCCTCAAAGTCGTGGTACACCCGCTTGTCACGCTGACCATTATAGCTTTTAATAGGGTGTATCCACGCCTCATTGTCCTCTAAGGGCACCCTACTCACAGACAGGGCCGTATATGAGAAAGGGGTGCCCTGTGTCTATTTCATGGTCTTATGGAGGATGGCATCCTCGATAACCTGCCCAACATTGAAGGGTATGTCCTGGATGATGGCGTAATCGAGCAGGACGCCAGTCGCCACTCCATACACGCTCGTCGCCGGATGAGACGCGACGGATGAAGCGATGCACCTGGGGAATATAGCCAAATGTTCGCCTTGAAATGCATTTGGCTGCGGCCTTCGCTTATCGAAGCCTCCACTCACTCCCGCCTGCTAGTTAGACCCCGAGGATCTCGTGGTAGCTCCGCCGCTTCATAGAGTCATCAAAAGGCTCAGGTGGGACCGAGTCAAGATTATAGAATTGATTGATAGACTCTGCGCTGAAGTCTACCAACACCACACCTGCATCTTTTCAATGCATACGGAGGCCAGTCAAGGAGAGAATTCTCGCACCACACCTCGCCGCACCGACAAGGTGGTTGGCAAAGTGCCCGCCATCCCTTATTCACAATGGTCTTGCGAAAGAAGTCATCGGGGTGGTGGAAGCCCTTTTCTTTTATGAAGGACCGATTTACAATGGCGCTAAACCCATCGGCAGACCTTCGACAAATTGGGTCGTCGAAATTGAGCCTGTCTCACCGCCCGACTCGGCGAGCGGTCAACTTTTGCCGCTTACCCAACATAGGTGTTAGGGGTGTGTGTGTGGCTCTAGACCCCCTAATCACCAAGGGGCACACTAGGGCCGAATGGTGCAAAAGAGGCCACCCCAAAGATCTAGACACTAGACGAGCACCTGTGGTGCATAATGGGACCGAGTTGGAATGGCATGCGGGAGACCGCCACGACCCCAGGTGCACCCCACGTGCCTTCGTGTTTCAACCGCACTCCATGGTAGTGGGATACCTGCGTCGACTTAAAAGAGGTCTGAACGCACAGGGAACCGACAAGAACATGTATTAGGGTTCCAAACGAGGGTCACTGAGGGGTTGATGGAGACTCTAGACGGGTGCGGAGGTCGGACGAGGTGACAGGGAGGTCGGAGTTTGACAACAATGGAGGTGCGGGGGGGCTTCCGACGAGGATGTGCATGGGGAGGACAAAAATGGAGGGTTTCAACACAATAAGTGGCAACGTCGCGACGCGAGCTCAACGCCGCGACGCTACCTAACGCCGCGACGCGACGTAGGTATAAATCCAACGCCGAGATGTTTGATCCAAAGGCCGCGACGCCCAGAGGGTGGTGGAAACCGACGCCGCTACGCTCCGCAGGATGAAACCGGGTCGCCGACGTTGAGTTTCAACGCCAGCGACGCCGAGTTCCAACGCGACGCTCTAGAAGGAGCTACCAACGTCGCGACGTTGAGATCCAATGCCGCGACGTTGAGTTCCAACGTCGCGACGTTCTAGAAGGTGGAGCTACCAACGTCGCGACGTTGAGATCCAATGCCGCGACGTGACCGAAGCTAGGTTTTTCATGGTTCAGGCAACGTCGCGACATGACAGAGAAGGACACAATGAAAATTTTCAGCTTTCTGCCTGAGAAAACCCCGAATGCAATTCAATTCTTCGCACTTCTGAAATGAGCTTCTCGAGCGGATCCTCCACATTAATTTATGTCTCAGGCCTTGAAAACAGATAGCCAAACGAAACTCCCAATTATGGAAGGAGACAGAAAACCAAACCAAAATTAAAACAAACAATAAAAATTAAACTATGGAAAGAAAAATTTCAAGAAAAGCTTGGGTTGCCTCCCAAGTAGTGCTTTGTTTAATGTCGTTAGCTCGATGGCCCCGAGTCTCAATGCCCGAACCCTGGCTTATGACTCTACCTGCATTCTTCGGTAAGCCATGGAACGGGTTCGCTATTCTCATGGAATCTCGCCCCAAAGTATGGTTTCAACCGCTGGGTGTTAACTTGAATGTTCCTTTTCTAGATGCATAAGTTTGCTCCATGTGAAAAACTTAATATAGTGAATGGTCCCGACCATCTTGACTTTAATTTCCCGGGAAAAAGTTTGAGTCGGGAATTAAACAAGAAGGCTTGTTGCCCCGCCTCGAACTCTTTCTCAGCGATATGTTTATCGTGTCAGGATTTCGTCTTTTCCTTGTATATGCGAGCATTCTCGTAAGCCTGGTTGTAGAATTTGCCCAATTCCATCGAGTCAGAAAGCATCCGCTTTCTAGCTAATGTACTGGCCCATGTTCACCGAAATCATTTCCAACAGGCTCGACATGCTCCACCTATTCCAGTGGCCCGCTTTCCTCCCATAAACGATTCGAAATGGCAACATACCCAATGGTGTTTTATCGTTGTTCGTATGCCCGCAGTGCATCCTCAATCTTTTTCTCGACCAATTCTTGGATGTTGATTGTTTTCCTGCATCGGACTTGATTTCGATTCGATACCGCTTGCCCATTTTTCTCAGGTGGTATGCGAGGGATGCGGTGTCGACCATACTTGTGCAAGACTTGTCAATCATCTTATTGTGCAATAAACGTTGATTCAGGATCGCTTCTCGAGAGTGCCGAACCGTGAGAATATGGGATGCGAAGAAATCAAGCCACCACACTAGCATCATCAAAAGCGCCTGCATTGCTTCAACCCATTTAGAGACGAAATTCATCGCCGCCAGGATGTACAGTTATTAAAGATGAGAGGAATGGGCCTATGAAATCCATCCCCTATAAATCAAACAGCCCAACTTCCGTAATTAAAGGGCAGTCATTCTTAGAAATGCCTCATTACCGGCATTCACGCGAAGTGGATAATGAACTCGACGAAAGCATCCTTAAATAAGCCAGCTAGCAAACCTGATCGAAGTACTGTCAGCTGTTCTCCGTCACGAAATGCCCCACATGGTAAAGTGTGGCAGTGGTTCAGAATACTGACCATTTCATCTTCGGGCACACATCTCCTGATCACTTGGTCAGCACAATGCCTGTATAGAATAGGTTCCTCCCAGTAGTAGTGTTTCAAGTGTGTGAAGAACCTCTTTTTCTGTTGATAGCTAAATTTTAGAGGGATCACCTTGGCCACCAAATAATTCACGTAGTCGGCAAACCATGGAACCGCCCTTTTGTCTTCAATAGCTAAGAGCTACTCATCGGGGAAATCGTCATTCACATGGACCTCATCTCTTGCCTTCTAACTCGTGGATAGATGGCTCGCGACCAGGTTCTCTCGCTTCTTCTTTGCTCTAATCTCTAAGTCTAATTTTGCAAAGAAGAAGAGAACCTAATCGATTAGTCTTGGTTTGGCGCCCTTGTCATCAATTTTATGGCGGAGTGGTCGCAGGATTTATCAATTATTGCCGATCAAATAGAGCCTAAATTTGTCAAAGGCAAAGACAATGGCCAATAGTTCTTTTTCAGTGGTGGCATAGATCAGCCGGGCATCATTCAAGGTTCGGTTAGCATAGTAGATCACCCGAATATTCTTCTCTTTCTTCTGCTCCTAGCACCGCTTCCACCGCATACCACTTACGCCACGATTAGCTCAAATGGAAAGGCCTAACTGCGCTACTACAATAGGTTCTAGACCAATTTATCTTTCAAGACTAAAAATATGCGCATACAATGTGCATCAAACTCAAATGGTGTCCCTTGGACCAGTAAATTAGACAACGACTTTGCAATCTGAGAAAAGTCTTTGATGAAACGTCTATAGAACCCAACGTGGCCCAAAAAGCTTCT